>CAIGRN010073298.1:0-17478 GCA_903798345.1 Fraxinus anomala
GTCGACTACATTGTTTTCCCTAGTATAAAAATTAGTTATTCATACTAGAAAGATAAAAACATAAAAAAGTGGAAAGATATCACCAAAAATTGACGAAACGTGAAGATTTCTGGTATTTGCAGTTTTCTTTCTTTCCTTTTCCTTTCTTTTCTTCTCTGCGCGTGTCTTTCTCTCTCTTCTCTAACTTTTTTCTTCTCTCTTCTTTTGTTTCTCCCCTGCGCAGCCTTTCTCTCTCCCTCTCTCTTTTCTTTCTTTCTTTTTTTACTTCTTTTTCCTAGCTTTTTCTTTTCTCTGTCTGTCTCAACCGCCCTTCTCTTTCTTTTCTCCTTTTTTTTCTGCGCTGTGTGTATCTTCTTCCTCCTATGTGTCGTATAATATCTCTATATATAGGTTTAGGGTTATATATTTAATTTGAGCCTCAATTACAATTTTCAATATAAGTCTATTGAAACCCATTTAACTCTAACCAATTTAATATATTATTTCTCTCCAAGGAATTCATCTTTAAATTTTGTCATTTTTCGCCACTTTTCCATTATTTTCTCCAATTTTTTATTAAACGTAAGTTATACCTACAAAATATAATATAACATAAAAAGACAATAAAATATCATGATTTAAAGCCACGAATAAGTATATAAACTACACTTATCAGCAGCTACAATTTTCTTCTCCAAAATGTCCTGAAGAATATAATTCGAAAGATTAAGATGAATATGTGATAGGGTCTTTTGCATCATCCTATTTGAGCGAGTACTGCTTGCATCTTTACCCATAACAACAAGAATTTAGTGCTGCGATTCAAAAGCTGAATAGCATACTTCATGGTTGCCATCACAAGAACAAAATCTCTAACAAATCAAACCTTAAATTCTAATACCACTTGTTAGGAATTAGGGACGAGAATATATGATGCAATATGAAGTAGGAATCAGAACACTTGAAGAGCATAAAACAATTGGCAAAAGAATGTTGATTTTTTAAAATATGAACAAAGATACAAAGAATATTATGTTTACAATATTATCTAACTCTCTAAAACTTATACAAAGTTATATGAAAACCATAGAACTCAAAAGAATATGTTTTAGATAGAAAGAAGATAAAAAAAGGAGCTAGAAAAACAGAAACAAAAGTTTTCAAAGTAAGCTTGCCACTAGAGCGGTGCGTGGTGCTCGAGTGATAGCCTAGTACCAAGCAAGCGGCATCCCGGCGCTACCAATGGCGGTGATCATGCACTGATTTTCGGTCCGAAAATTCGTTTCTTGGTGCCTCGAGTGCCCAGTTGCTAATCCAAATTTCTAATTGCCAACTTTAATCTCTCGTTAACTCCTTTTTCAATTGAAACACAAAACAATGTCCGAATTTTGGTCACATATTCAACACAGAACATAGTTTTATTTATTTATTTTGAAGGAATTGTAATAGTTCGATCTTTATGTTCTTTAGGGCTTTAGACGATTTGGGCAACACGTATTTTGTTTATCATATTCATGAGCTTAATGAGAAGTGTGCTACACGTCTTTTGTTTATCATATTCAAAAGCTTAATTAGAAGCGTATTAAAACTTTGACCCTTTCTTTTATATTCATTTGAACTAGTTCTAAATGAATAAAGTTAAAAGAATATCTAAATTACTTGAGCGAATCTGCAATTCTAATCAAACTCTAAATTTATGCAGAATAATGTACTAGACAGACGGTATTCCACTCAGGCCAAGTGGCCAACTATAATAGAAGCAAACTTGTTATGATCCCACTAAATAAAATCTTAGAAAACAATTAATCAACAAGCGTTTAACCGATAATGCTCCGTCAATATAGAAAAGCTAGAACAGATTACAAAATTAATATTTATATATTTGATGAAATTTAACTCAACAAGTTTGGATAGATGAGATTTCATATGCTTCAAAGGGAGCAAAAGCTATGACAATTAACAAAAATGCTAGATGTAAACTCTAAGTGTACACAAGTATGACATTTGATGTGTTGTTAAATTTTCCAATAGTGTGTTGTCACGTGTCAAAGTGTAAAAAATGATGTACATATATCATGATTAGACGATTAACCCCTACATTGTATTATATATTTTGAAAAGACACCAGATTCTCATGTAAGAAAGTTGGGAAACTACAATAGAAAACATGCAAAAATTCCATCTATTTAATGTAATATAAACATAAAAACACATTTGCATATATAAGTGATCCATTATTGGCATATGGCTTATGATTTACAAGAGTGTAATCTTAATCCCACCAAATCATATGTTTTAAATTGTTTAATTTGTAGTATAAATCCATTAAGGATATGCATATATAAGCATTTCTTTCTTCTGTTTTTCTGTTAAAATACTATATACCGTTATGCGATAGTTTTAAGTTTTCTCTTAAATTCAATAGAAGGTATGACAATCACCTATAGTTACAGTCTATAAATATAGCCAAAGAATACGAAGAAAGGTATGTGGCACCTTACCTTTTTTTTTTATCGGTAAATGTAAAATTTGTTGATCAAAATTCATGTACAAGTACACCGGGCAAATCAAAATCAAGTGACTCATACAACTACTCTGGACATGCCCGGGCAACAAAAAGAAAAATGTACAAACGATATGATATATAGACCCATCGCTAAAGATTCATATTAAATCATAACATTCGGATACAAAGAAAACATAACTTTGTATACGTGTATTTTGATTCGTCTAACAATGATAACCACATGTGGTTTTAGATCCTAAAAATTCTCCTATTTCTTGTCATCCAAATATAGTAGACGACGGTCGCCAATACAATCCTTTTGACCTTACTTTGTCAAGAAGTTCCTCTAGCCTCCTTCTTGATCCACTTCAATGCACTAGCAATAGTAGTCATTGCTCTTCTAATGTCCACCCAAACCTTAATATTCTTCCAAACATGAGAGGAGAAAGAGCATTGGAAAAATAAGTTGGCATGTTTCCTCTTACGAACCACAAAAAAACACAAATGCTATCAATGTTGAGATGCGGGAGCCTATCTTTAGTAAGCAATTTGGATTCCACTCCCAACCAAAGGATGGAGGAGTGTTTAGGAATAATGCACGGTCTTCCGACTTATTTGTCCATGCCCTCTTAACCCCAACCTTCCTGAAGAACCCATAAGCATGTCCATGCAAAAATTGCCAGCTTTTGTCCATTCCAGTAGCCTGTTCACAACAACCTGCGTGCTTCCAGCCAGACTAACAAGTTGGTCCCTGATTTCCACCAGCCTCTTGAGCAGAGGCGAGTCCCCTTTGTCGGTTGTTCGTTCCCAAAAATTTGCCCCCTTTAAGTACACATTGTTAATCCACTTGACCCAATGCGAATCCTTTTTCTTATAAATATTCCAAAGTGACTTTGACAGTTGGCAGAATTCCAACCTTTCAAGTTTTTGAAACCAAATCCTCCCCCGTCTTTTGGTTAGCAAATGTTGTTCCAAGCAACCAATGGTTTCTTAGACCCCCAAAGGAAATTGCGGCATAGACTAATAACCCTTGAAATAACAGTAGTTGGAATAGGAAGATAGAGAGCCAAAAACATTCAACGCCTTGAAGGAAGGCTTTATAACAAGTTCCGCTTTCCCCACATAGGACAAAGATGCTCTAGACCAAGCACAAAGGTAGGCTGAAATTTGTTGATAAGGGAATCATAAGAGCTCATTTTAAGCTTTTTCCCTGCTAGGGGAATACCTAAGTATCTAAAAGGCATAGATCCTTTGGGCATATTAGTAAAGCCATAAATGTTCTCCAGCTCTTGCCCATGCACTTTCGCCCTATACAAGCTAGATTTATTAACATTAGATAAACAATCCATCAGGATGCCCACTGAGTATTCATCACCTCTAGAGAAGAGCATTATGTCATCCACAATGCCAAATGAGTAATCTTTACGGAACCACATTTAGGATGAAAATTGTACTCACTATTCTCGGTTACATACTTCAATATCCTCGAGAAGTATTCAAGGCAAATCACAAATAAGAAAGGAGAGAGAGGGTCCCCTTGACGAAGCCCATTTACCCCTTTAATGAATCCATGAAGACGACCATTAAGAGCAATAAAATATGTCGATGTAGTAATACATTCCATCACTCAATCAATGAATTTATTTGGAAATTCCAAACCATGAAGCACACTTTGATAAACTTCCAATCAACGAAATCACAAGTCTTCTTAAGATCAATTTTAAGAAGCCATCTAGGAGCAACTCTCTTGCGATTGTATTGTCTCAAAAGTTCTTTGGCAAGATAGATATTCTCCGTCATACTTCTACCTTCCACAAATGCGGCTTGTGCTTGATCATCAATCGTCACCGAGAGGTGATGATCTTGGTAATAACCTTATAGAACACGTTACAACAAGCAATTATCCTATAATCTCTCATCAAGGTAGAATGATTGCTCTTAAGAACCAATGTAATAACCGTGTGGTTAGTTTGCTTAAGAAGAGAACTAGAAGCAAATAATTCTTTCACCGGCCCCATGAACTCATGACCAACAATATACCATGACTTCTAGAAGAAATAAAAAGTGTAGCCATCCGGCCCTAGTGACTTATCATCCCCCAAGCTAAATAATGCCTCATTGATCTCTTGCTCGAAAACATCTCGAACTAAGGCCAAAACATTTTCTTTCGATAACACTGAACCACTCTTCAAGATGTCAACATCAATACGATCTCCCATACAATTTTTCCAAGTAAATCACTATAGAATGAAGGAATTCCTCGGCCACTTCTTCCAAACAGGTAGCATATGATTCGTCCCCTTTAATCAGGGTAACAATGAAGTTTCTTTTACTATTCCTCTTGACCATCGAGTAAAACACCTTAGTGCATTTCTCCCTAAACTTTAGGTACTCACACTTAGCTTGTTGATAGTAGAAATTCCTGTCCGCTTCACACAAATCCATGGCTACTTTCTTCATGCATGCCACCTTACTTTGAAGTTCAATATTAAGAGGATAATCATGCGCTTCTTCCAACTCCATAGTAGCCGTTTTGGCTCTCATGGAAACATGTGGAAAGTGCTTCTCATTAAGCTTCTTGAGCTCTCCTTTAAGACTTTGTAACTTCTTGCAAAGCGTGAATTGTTTCGTACCCCTAATTTCTTGTTACCAATAATTTTGCACAACTTCTTGGAAGCTACCATGATTAGCCCATAGTGAAAAATCTAAACGGTTTCCTCTTGTTTTCCTCTTGGCCAAAAAGAGAGATAATATACGGCGAGTGATCGGATAAGCACCTCGATGGTAGAAAATGAGCCAAGCTATTAAACCCCATTTGTAGTCAAACATCATTCACCAATGCCTTATCAAGTTTGCTTCAAATCGAGTTATTTGTCCAAGTGCAGAAACAACCAACAGATCTCATATCCATAAGTCCAAGACTAAGACAAGAACTCTCAAAGTCTTTCACCTCATACGAGATAACATCCACACCATTACTCTTTTCATCAAATTTTAGCACATTATTGAATTCCTCCATAATCAACCATGGCGAAGAGAAATTTAAGCCAAGATGATATTCTATAGTGGTCTATAACTAACGATAGTATGAAAACCCTATACAAAAGTAACAAAATGTGAGTGAACTAACCTTGCAAGTCGCTGTAAAATGGATAACCTACGAGTTAGTCTCAAGCACTTCCAAGTTAACTTGCAAAGAGTTCCACAAAACCAAAATCCGTCCAACTTGATGAGTAGAGAAGTTGTTGATTTACGATAAACCACCAAATTTGTTCAACATGATTCGGTCTAATTTCGACTTCCCCAACTTTGTTTCTGAAATACCCATTACATCAATATCATGTTGCTTGATGAAACTCCGAACCCAATTTTGTTTAAGGGAAAGGTTCAAGCCCCTAAAATTCCAAGTACCAATCTTCATGATGTTGAAGCAAAGGAAATTCCCTGCTCATCTTTAGTAGCTACTAATTCCTTTTGCTCCTCAATCTTTCCTTTGAGCTTCTCATTACTTTCTGTCTTAACACTTGTTCCATTCACAATAAGGGACCTGCTGCCACTAATTTTGCCAAATTAGTGCAATCATGTTCAAAATTTTGATAGGAGTGATCTGCCTTTGATTCGTGCCTTTTTCTACTAACAATGCCAATGAACGGGCTTCATCCACGTCAACTTGTGATGCATTCTGTTCCAGTTCACTAACTCGTGCAGAATTATTTTGTCCAGATTTACAGCCAACCTTCTACTTATCATTGTGTGTAGCTTGTTTAGCCTGAGATCGAATTTCAGCATTCTATCCATTTTGTGCCTTCGAAACAGCCTAGTTCGATATGGTTTGTGAAGCAGCCAATGATACATGTGGAGCGTTTATGTCACTGTCCTTTTCCTTAGCACTAGCTATAAGAAATACTTAACTAGGATATCAAAACTGCATATATCAATAAGGGAGAAAAAGATGATCCCATTGAATTGAATTAATTAAATCTGTGCAACAATGTGGTATTTATAATACAATGAGAAGGATCTAGAAGCAGGAAATCTATACTGATATTCTATACAAATAATAATCAATTGGCTGCAAGACAACCGTGACTATTCTAACAAAAAAGAAGTGATCCCATTTGCTCCATAACTGAATTCTGCTATCCTCTATCATCATTCACGTTAATGCTTTTTCACTAGTGGCCTTCCTCCTGTTGATCAGTTGATGATGCACGGTAATGCTCCTTTATTTGTAGTTGATCCTCCATGAGCTGAGCTTGATGTTTGAATACCCTCCGCAAGATGGAGAGTGGATATCGACAACTCCCATCTTGTCCATATGTTGATAGAACTGTAATGAGGCTAAGGGTTTAGTCAATATGTCTGCAACTTGAAGATTGCTACTGAGATGCTTAGTGACTATACTTCCCTCTTGAACTTTGTCACGTATAAGATGGCAATCCACCTCTATGTGTTTCGTTCTTTCGTGAAATACTGGATTTGCCGCAATGTACAAGACTAATTTATTATCATAAGTCAAGTTAGCAGCTTGTGGATGATCAATCTTTAAGTCTTGAAGAAGATATTTGAGCCAAGTTAACTCACAACACACGTTAGCCATTGCCCTGTATTCCGCCTCTGCTGAAGACCTGGATATAGTATCCTGCTTTTTAGATTTTCAGGATACCAGAGAAGATCCAATAAAAACATAATAACCCGTTACACTTCTTCAAGTGTCTGGGCATGCACCCCAATCCGAATTACTGAAAGCATTGAGTTGTAACTCTGAATTGGCAGGAAATAATAGTCCTTGTCCTGGAGGTTTCTTGATGTATCTCAATCCTTATAAACTGCATTCGAGTGATTAACTCGGGGATCACTCATAAATTGACTTAACATCTGAACTGAAATGAAAGATCAGGCCTGGTGATAGTTAGATATAGTAATCTGCCAATAAATCTCATATAAACTGTTGGATCAGGAAGAGTTTCTCCATCAATTTTAGAGATCTTCATGTTCTGATCTAGGGGTATTTTGGCTGGTGCGCACCCTATCTTTTCTAAATCGGATAGTATGTCCAAAGCATACTTCCGTTGACATATATAAATTCCCATATCAGATCTTGTAACTTCTATTCCCAAAAAGTATTTTAGTGTTCCCAAGTCCTTGATTTTGAACTTCTTGTCAAGTAAGCTCTTAAGGAAATCGATGTTATCCATTTTGTTACTTGTCACAACTATATCATCCACATAAACAAGAATTCCAATGAAAGAATCTCCAGCAGACCTTGTAAAAAGGCTATAATCAGCCTTTGATTGAGTGAAACCATGTTCAATAATAAAAGCTGAAAGTTTAGAATACCATTGTCTAGATGCCTGCTTAAGTCCATACAAGCTTTTGATCAACTTACACACCTTTGATCTTCCTGCATTAGAGTGTCCAGGAAGTACTTCCATATACACTTGCTCATTTAGATCGCCATGAAGGAAGGTATTGTTCACATCAAATTGATGTACGTGCCATCCTTTTACAGCTGCTATTGCAAGTAGAGCTCGAACGGTCACCATTTTGGCCATAGGAGAAAATGTTTCATGATAATCCAATCCCAATTGTTATGTATATCCCTTTGCCACGAGCCTGGCCTTCTATCTCTCCACACTCCCATCAGCCTTATACTTTACCTCATATACCCATTTACATCCAATGGCCTTCTTACCGGGTGGAAGGTCTGTAATAGTCCAAGTTTTATTCATTTCAAGAGCAGGGATCTCATCATTCATTGCTTCATGCCATTTAGGTAAGGAAAGTGCTTATTGGTATGTTTCAGGTTCAGTGTGAGATGATATAGATGCAACAAAAGTCTTGTGTTTATTGGAGAATCTTGGTATGATAAAGTAGCATTGAGAGGGAAAGCTTTACCTGGAGAGATGAGTCCCTTTTGCTCTTCCAACTTCTGTGGTGAGTGAAGTGAAGTCTACTTGCAAATATAGTCCTCTAGGTAGGTAGGAGTCCTTTTGGCTCTTGAGGATCTTCAAAGTACAGAGTGCTCATTTGTGGTGTTGTGGTCTGATTCTAATTCTTGCTCTTAGGAGTTAGGTAGGGGTGACACTACAGGACAATCATCAGTTTCATAATTTTGATTGAAGTTTGAAGAATTTGTTTCTGACTCTATTTCTTCAGCTTCACTAAAAATAACTGAAGGGATGTGAGGATGAAGATCAATATTGATAGAATTGGGTTGTGACAATTTGGTTTCCTCAAATGCACTGCTGCTTTTACAAGGGAAAATGCTTTCATGAAATATCACATTTCTTGAAATAAATACCTTTTTTGTTTCAAGGTCAATGAGTTTATATACTTTTATTCCAAAAGGATAACCTAGGAAGACACACCTTTTGGCTCTTGATTCAAATTTTCCTCTGTGATTAGTTAAAGTAGATGCAACGACAAGGCATCCAAACACTTTAAGCAGTGTATAATCTGGTTAATGTTTGAAGAGCCTTTCAAAAGGTGTTTTATTGTTTAATAAAGGTGAATGCGTCCTATTTGTAAGATAAACACTAGTGAGAACACAATCATTCCATTACTTCATTGGTATGCTACTCTGAAACCTTAAGGCTCTGGCCACATTAAGAATGTATTGGTGTTTTCTTTCAACTGTAGCATTTTGTTGTGGAGTTTCGACACAGGTTTTCTGATGGACGATTCCTTCTTTGTGATAATTTTCTCTCATTTCAAAATCTCCACCATTGTAGGTCCTAATAACTTTTATTTGTGATTGAAATTGAGTTTTTATCATGGCACAAAATCCTTGTAAAGTAGCAGTGGCATCTGATTTGTATTTTAACATATAAACCCATGTACACCTAGTATAGTCATCAACAATGGACATAAAATATCTTGATCCATCATAGCTAGTTTCACTACAAGGTCCCCATGTATCACAATGTATGAGATCAAAGTTATTTTTGGATTTGTGATGACTAGTAGAAAAGGGTAACTTGTGCATTTTGGCCATTGGACAAATAGGACATGGTTCATATGTATTCCTATGAACATCATTAATACCTAACAAGTCTAATCTAAAATGAGATGGATGTCCCAACCTATAGTGCTAAAGATCAAACTTCTCAGTTCTAGTATTAGCAACTAACATAGTTCTTTTATTTAAATTGAGGGAGATCACTTCTGTCAAGGCTGAAGGAGAAACTTGGCATTGCAGCAAATGGTATAAACCTTGCTTCACTTCACCCATTCCAGTCGTTTTCCAAGTCAAAAGGTCCTGCACAAAACATTTTTCAGGAAAACATATAAGGCAACATTTAGATATTTGTGTTAATTTTCTAGCAGAGATCAGGTTAAAGGAAAATGATGGAACGCAAAGCACATCTTGTAAAATTAAGTTCTCTGTGATTTGTACAGTCCCTATATGTGTGACCTTAACTAAATCACCATTTGGAAGAAGAATTGAATAGTTTACTTTGGCTTGGACGGAACTGAGAAGGAAATGCAACAGACCATGTGGTCTGTTGCTCCTGTATCTATTATCCATGGTGCATCATGATTTCTTTTAGTCGTGTTGTTACATGCACACAGATAATGAGATATACCAGAGTGTTTAGGGATTTGTGTGTTTGTTGAGGTAGAAGCAGTAAGGCATTGAATACTTTGAGACTTGAGTAAAGCAAGAAGTTTTGCTTGCTGCTCTTGAGTGAATATCACTTGATTACTATTTCCAGTTTCTTCCTTTCCCTGTAAGGACACGTGATTAGCTGAGAAGTTTCACTTTCTGTGTAGCCTATGTCCAGGAGGGTACCCATGGATTTTGAAACATTTATCCACAGAGTGCCCTGGCATGTGGCAATGGCTGCAAGCTGGCTTGTCAGGATTGGCTTTAAAGCATCTTTGTATTTTGTGTCCAGGTACCTTGCAGTAGGGACAGTAATATTTCCTTTGTGTAATTCCATTATGCTTCACCCCATTACTGAGGATTCCTCTGGTGGCCAGTGCCATTGAGTTAGGTATGGAGAGATCTGCTGAAATTTGCCACCTTTTTTCTTCTTGTTGGATTAAGGAGTATACTTCATTGAGAGTGGGAAAAGGTTTAACCAAGAGAATTTGAGCCTTGATTGTTTTGTAAGAATCATTCAGACCCATCAAAAATTTCATTACCTAGTCTCTTTGCTGATTTTCAACAACAGGTCTTAGCCCCCCACATGTGCAATTACGAATCGACTCACAGTTCATTAATTCATCTAATAGAGTTTTATATTTTGAGAAGTATGCACTTACAGGATCCTGATTTTGCATTAGGGTGGTGATGGCCTGCTTAACCTCATAAATCCGTGGAGCATTTTGCTGAGCTAGTTGGTGCTCTAAATCCAGCCAAAGTTCTCTAGCTGTCTCAGCATATAATGTGCAAGATTTTACATCAATTGCCATGGTATTCTGTAACCAAGCAATGACTATGTCATTGCAACGAAGCCAGTACTCCATCAACGAGTTGTTAGGATCAGTAGGCTCAGATAAACTTCTATCAATGAAGCCAAGCTTGTTTTTTATTCGAAGTGCTCTTTTCATGGATCTCGTCCAAACATAATAATTGGTATTATCAAGGGCATGGGTAACTAGTATTGCCCCAGATCTATCACTGCTACCGATGAAATACGGGTTGTAAGGGTCATTAGGATTTGGAACAGGAAGATTGTTTGGTGCTGGATTTGTATTTGGATTTTGCTCATCATTTTGAATTGAATTTGGATATGAGTTTGTTGATTCCATTGTAGTGTTATACACAACCACTCTCTGATACCATATAAGAAATACTTAACTAGGATATCAAAACTGCATATATCAATAAGGGAGAAAAAGATGATCCCATTGAACTGAATTAATTAAATCTGTGCAACAATGTGGTATTTATAATACAATGAGAAGGATCTAGAAGAAGGAAATCTATGCTAATATTCTATACAAATAATAATCAATTGGCTGCAAAACAACCGTGACTATTCTAACAGAAAAGAAGTGGTCCCATTTGCTCCATAACTGAATTCTGTTATCCTCTATCATCATTCACGTTAATGCTTTTCCACTGGTGGCCTTCCTCCTGTTGATCAGTTGATGATGCACGATAATGCTCCTTTATTTGTAGCTGATCCTCCATGAGCTGAGCTTGATGTTTCAATAGCCTATTTTTTAAGGTTACAACCATGTGTAGTATGGCCAAAAACTTTGCATTTGTCACAGAATTTCGGCTCATGTTCAAAGTAAATCTCTTGTTCCCTTGGCTTACCGTTAGGTAGCTTCAACTTAACTAGCCGCACCAATTCAATCGACGCATCAGCTTCAACGAGTATTCTCGCATGGGAAAGCCTACCTTTTGTGGAAGTGAGTTTGTTGGTGGAAATAGGTTTACGAACTTTAAAGACAATCTTCCCCAATGCTTCCGAGTTCCAAATTTCCAAGGGTAAACCTGATAAGTTTATCCATACCGGCATGGTGCTAACCTCTTTATCATCAAACTCGAAATAATGGCACATAACTTTTAGTATTAATGGTCTCCTACTGCTTCTGCTGCTAATTTCCACCTACGAAACATTTATTGTTTTTTATTACAAATATATTTGTGGTATCATCCCTATCAAATAGGAAACGGATTATGTGTTGCGATTTTATGTTTGTTAATTAGTTCATCATATTTCTCAAAGCAACGAGATATTGATTATAGAACTAATCTCAACTTTGTTATCCCAAATAAAAAAATTAATGTTCATAAACTGCTCAAGATTTAGATGCTCGTTGCACAATCGAATAATATTTAATCACGTGAGTTCATTACGATGTATTATATATTACATGCATGTGTAACAAATGTTAAAAGTTATTATTATCTCTATCATCAAACTCAAGATAAATTTTAATAGAGAATATACGACTTTAACAAAAATAAAATGTCCGACTTTATTTACGGGTCATAAACAGTCATTTTTTTATGCACGGAATGACTTGAGTACTCATGTATAATAAAAATAATCGAGATCAGTACATTTTATTTTGCTTGCTCAAAATGTAAATACACGAACAACTATTTAAATAAGACAAATTAATATTTTACTTATTCATTAAACAAAATAAAATATACACGCAGATATATATCCCAACAGTGATCTAACTTGTTGTTTGCCAGTATAAAACATACTTAAGATCAAGATTCCTATAAGAAACTTGAGTGAGCTTCTTTTATACATCGCTATTTAGGCAATTATTCCATATTTATATAGACTTCTCCACATGCTTCATGTAACAAGAGAAATTTATCTAGGCTAACAAATTAATTATGAATTAGTAAGAGTAAAACTTATAAAACCAATTTGTTCAATTTAAAAAAAAAAAAAAAAATACGTAAGATCATTCGTGATTCTAGACTTGATTGATATTAACTCGATTGACTACCCACCACATTATTCTTATTATTGTTATTATTAGAAAGACACTTTAATAGTTACGAATCATAGTTACTAAATTTGACACTGGTTTTGGATCCGAAAATCGCGGACTAAAACCCTTAGCCGGACTTGGTAGCTAATTGGACCCGTATGCATATGATTTGGTTAAGAACTGATCAAATTTGGGTACATCGATGGTTTTATATGAACCGGCTGTAGGTTGACTGGTCAAATGGTGTCTGCTTACTTGGCCAAAATTTTACTTAGTCCGTCCCATAAAGATAGTCTTATTTTTATTTTCGTACATATTAAGAAAATGTAATTAATATAGTTGGAAATATAATTTTTTCTTACAGTTTTTTTAATATACTCCAACATTAAACAATTGTTTAAATATGAGTAGTTCATATTTATTGATAGCAATGCACATTAAATGAGGAAAATTAGAAAACTAAAAAATCAATTATACTCTGAGCAAAGAAAATAACCTATAATTGGGAATAGACAAAAAGGAAAAATAAGTCTATCTTTATCGAACGTAGGAAGTAATTTTCTATTTTGGGCCTCACGCATTTCGAATGAATGCCTACCTAACCTCAAGGTTTTTAAGTGATACACGAGTCAATAGGGCAACAATATTTTGCACGCAAGATTTTTACTTTTGCTTTTATTTTTACTTTTTATTCAACTAGGGATCCAATGAGCCAGGGCCTTGGGTCAGTCAGCCCTCGATTCGGATATGACTATGTAATGAACTCAAATGTTGTCATATTATTCTTACTACTTAATTTAAATGAAATCCATTGACCATTTAAATTGAATTTTCGTAAAATAAAATGGTTCCAAAACATGTTTGGACATCAAATTCTTCCACGTGTCCTACAAAAGAAGTGTGCATTTATACATGTATCACGCGTGCATACCCGTGTATGTGTATAAACCAACACGAATAAACAAAATAAAAAATATGGATCAAGATTCAAAATACATAAATTCTTGAGAATATTAAAAGTTGACAATTAAGTTGATTCAAATTGAATATCAAAAAGTGGAGTTGCTCAAAAAAAGTATTGATTCTTTTACTGATTAAAAAAAAAAAAAATCAGAGAAAACTTCACACAATATTTTATTCAATATATAATAAGGGATTAAATGCAGAAAACCCTTAGAAACGTTTTCAATTGTGATATAACCCATACTTATTGGAAATTATAGAAAATCCCCGTATTTGAAACTTTTTTGTGCGAAAAACTCCCCTACCGTCAAAATTCGTCAGATTTTTCGTTAAAAATAATAAAAAAAAAAGCCAAAATTAAAAAGAAATAATTGCAATTTTAGTACCCTAATTTTTTTTTTACCAATTAAATCCAATTTTTTTATATGTGCCATTTACAATCTCAAATCTTTAAAATTTTATTTTCTTCCTCGATGTCAAATGGTGATGATGTCTGTTCAACTGGAATTTCCTAGTTTACATGTGAAAAATACAATTTCCAGGAAAATCTTCAAAATTGAGCCAAAATTCAATCTCAAAGCACACTCAAATACTGAAGAGCGCGATTACAGTAGAAAAGAGCAAAAACTCATAACAACCCTAGGTACAAGAAAATGTGATAAAAATCAAACAGACCTTTGGGATTACAATTGATAACAAACTACGAAATATCAAATTCTTAAAGACCCATAATACAAAAAATTGAAACCAGACTCAAGATTGCAGAATCAGAAAATATTGATATTTCAAAAATCTTTTACTTCTTATAGTTATGCCAAGAAAAAATAAAATTGTAAACCGAACCCACAAAACCCCTATTCAAAATATTCAAGAAACTGCATACGCCAAATGGGTTGATAAATTGACAAGGGCAATGAGAGGGGATATTTGAAACCCTATTGGAAATGACAGTCTTATATTATTTGTACCGCGTATTACATGGAAAATGAGAGAATATCACTTTTCACCAAATTTATTTTCAAATCTTTAAGTCATAAAATACATAAGTGGGGTGGGTGGAAAATAAAGTTTTAAATCTTTGGGATAGTAGGTGGCACATATAAAAAAATTTGGATTTAAGTTTTTAAAAAAATTGAGTACTGAAATTGCAATTATTTATTTATAATTTTGACATTATTTACTATTTTTAATAGAAAATCTACGGATCTTGACGGCGGGGGATTTTTTGCACAAAACTTTTCAAATATGGCGTTTCTGCAATTTCCAATAAGTAGGAAGTATATCGCAATTAGAAACCTTTTTATGGGGTTTTCTTCTATTAATCCTACAATAAGCTACAAATAATAAAATGAAGCATTATTATTAAAATAAACAGGAAATGTGCCCCATCTCCATCGAATTTTATTCAAAATAATGCTCTTCATAAAAAACAATGATGAACAACGATATATGTGGCTCCCGTGTCACATTGCGCACTATGTCGTAAACACAAATTCACAGATATTTTGGTACCCAATAAAATTATTAATATGTAGGAATCGTTGTTTCTCCCCAACCGGGCATATGCTTCCCTTGGGACGGACAGACTCAGTTAAGAAAATGCAGATAAATTTCTTGTGGGATGGAGTTGTCTACAGCATATAAGAAAATCATATCGTGCCGTGTTTGGTCGATCACAATTAGACAACAATAGCCTCATTATAAAGATATTCTATGATTTGAGAGGATCTAATAATTATTTCACCAAACCATGTGACCACTTTGATGTCCATACAGAGTCTCAACCGTTTATACTGTCCAAAACCAAGATCTAAAAGAGCCCTCAATTGGTGGATACGATTATATGTGCAAATTAGGGTTTAGATTAATTAGCGAGTTGCTTAATCTTGTCTCTTCTATAATTGATCTTAATTTAATTTAATTTATTTAACTTATATTTTATGGATTAAACAACTAATCCATACTATTCGAGACTAATGCGAAATAGAAAATTGAAAGGAAAAAAAAAAACACGATTTAATGTGGTTCACTTTAAATGCGAGAGCTACATCGACGTGATAATACTACAAAATTCCACTATATCAAAGAAAATTACAATGTGATTTGGATGCACTTCCTATCCGTTTGTTTGTCTCTTACTTCCCTATAATACGACCCCACTCAGATAGAAGGCTCGCTCTAACATCCTCTACATATGAGATAAATATTAAGATGGCCTAATACATATTCGAATTTTTCAAAATACCATGTAACACTTATTAGGCCGAACTACAATTGAGGAAAAGTGAAGAGTATATTAAACTCCACACATCCAACAATATTTAACATTTTGAAAGAGATGAGTTTAAATATCTTATGTAAATTAGGGGACCATATTAGCAACAAAGATGGGAATTTTTTCTATCACTAATATAAATTGTGACAAAAAAAAGTCATCAACAAATTTATTCGTTAGATAATACAACATTGATAACTTGTATGGGCAGACTATGGATTTATATAGCCCCTGTTTGAAACCCATTTTTTCGGCAAAAAACTAATTTTCCTATAGAGTTCTCAGACAACACTCTCCAAAATCAATGAAATATGTCAGAATCCCAATTTCAGGACAATATTCCCGTCTTTCCCTTTTTGACCTCCATTTGTAATTGCAATTTCACATATTTCCCCTTACCCTTTTCCACCTACTCTTCTTCGAAAATATATAGACAGCTGCACAGCTCACGGCGAAAAAAAAAATTCTGGATCAAATCAAGGGGAAAAATCAAAAAGCGTTTGAAAATCCAGTAGACAGACGTCTACATTTCATTGTCCACGGAAAAGACCCAAGAATGTTTGCACCTGTAAGCCTACCGATTTTGTGGAGATAGATGATTTTTTTCTCCTCTTCTCTGTTGCCGACTTTGATCAGGAGCATTCTCAACCTACAGATTCGGAGGCTTGCACGAAATTGTCACCGACTTCCATGGATAATGACTGCTCCCGATGGAACTATTCCCCCGACCAAACAGTATGCCATTCTTCATTCGAGAATTTCCAGCGAACACACTGTGTCAATTTGCTACAAATATACAACTAACTATCACTTTCTGCACATGGATAGAACTCCAATTTCTAGGATTTAAACTTCAGTTTTCGCATACCCACCATTGGCACTTCCCCCTTTAACTTATGACAGAAACTGATTTTGCTTTATTATTTATTCCATTCACACCAATATTATTTGACTCTTAGCCCTGTGTTTTCCATGGCAGCGGTTCACAAGTGGTAGCCCTGATCAGTTGTACTCTGCTTATTCCAAGTCGCAGGCAACCTAGGGTGTAGTGTGTAAGACGGCGAGGTGGAACCAGTCAGATCACAAAGTATTCATTGACACCTGCGAACTTGTAATAGTTAAAGGCCACCGACGAGGCAAATGCTTCTCCCCGAAAGGATGGCATCATATAGCAGACATGTTCAACGCCTCGACGGAGAAGGACTGGACTACATCGTAGATGAAGAACTATTGGAATAAACTGCGAATGGAACACAAACACTTGTTTAAGTTACTGCAATGCACTGGAATTGAGTACCGCTCTGATAACGAAAGAATTCACTCCCCGGACCATTGG
>CAIGRN010073318.1:0-20326 GCA_903798345.1 Fraxinus anomala
TTAGAGAATAAAATTTGTTAATTTTCAATAAACCTGAACTCTATCATTCTTTGTACATTTAAACATATCATGTTCAGTCCTCACCAGTAGGATGAACGGAGTTTTAACCAAACTATTACAACGGAATGTGGCTGTCTTTACCAACCACTATATGACAATATGAAGGACAAACAACAAAAGGTAAATAAAAAAGAAGAAAGATATATTCGTTCTATTAATATCTTTAGCAACCAATTTTGAAAATAATTTATTCACAAGTTTCGTGGAAAAGATGAATGTAATTTAACATTTAACATTATTAGTTCTTGTTTAAACTTATATGTTAACATATTTTAAATATATTATTATAATGTCGATAGGTAAGCTGCGGATTAAAATCGAAACAACCCACAAATTATGATTTGGTTTGGTTCGAAAAATAAAATGGTTTAATTTGTTTTGAAAAAATTCAAAATCGCAAGAAATTGTATATGCCTTAACAAATCAATTTACAATGCTCCTCTATATGTAACAATATGAGGATTGATGATATAAGTCTCAAAACATACATTGCACATTATACCAAAAGTTACACTAGAAAATGATTCACGGTTAGGCAAAGTTTCAACTGAAGTTCCATAATTAAGGAACAACCATTCACAAGAAAAACGAAAAGCCTTCCGCCTAACAATTTTGGCTCAGACAGACACATTACCAAAGCCATTAAATCAACGGAACTTCATGGAAGTGCCAATACAGTGCACATGGGGCCTCCTTTGCTCATTGAGAGTGCCCGTCTCCGGGTCAGGGACAACACGTCTTCACTTTGGCAGCCGACAGAGCAGATGCACGAGGTTAAGAGCTAAGTGAAGCAACTGGAAACGTTTCAATTCCTGCTTTTTCCATGATCTCCCTCTGCTCAAATGCAACAAAAAGCAAAGAAAATTACTCGCCTCAAAGAGTTTATGGTATCTATTAACTACTTAGAGGGCATACATTCTATTGGACTGGATAGTACAATGCCATGGGGAAAATTTTTTAGTTTCTTTTCCTTTCTCAAGCATAGCTAAGTGTTGTAGGAGACTAGGAGTTACCAAAAGGAGGTCCATCTTAGAAACTGAAGTTTTCACGTCTTATTTCTTTTGCTTATGGCTCAGCAAAGAAATAAGATCAAATGGCACAAACTTTCAAATTCCAGCTTTCGCCGAAGCATATTGTTCCACATGGTGCATAGCTTTTTCCAATTACGTCAAATGTTGACAAGTAAAAGAATCTTTCATTTTTCCCATGAGACCTTCGAAAGTTGAGATAAGTAAAAAAAATAAAAAAATGTAATAAAATAAATGCTGACTGCATTGATATGCAATACAGAAAATACATTCTCCACCTTCAAAAAGCCAGAGTCCAAAACAGTGGGTTATATAAGAGAAATCTCATGTTTGGTCCCTAAACTTGATTTTGTCCAAGTAGATAATTGAACTTGAATTTTGTTACAATTAGATCACTGATATTTAAAGTTTGTTACAATTTTATCATTTCGTCCATTTTTGTTAATTTGACAAATGCGACATCACCTTTTCAATTATATATGCAGTGACCAAATTGTAAAAGTGTTTAAGATCAGTGACCATCTTGAAACAAAATGAAGTTTAGTGCCCATACATGTATTTAACCCTCCAAAAAATATACCAACCACACCATTCTCCAGAAACGGCTGATCATATAAAAATTACCACGTATCAAACAGTGCTAGGCAAGATATAAGCAAGCTATCCACATACCTGGATGATTGATGTGATCCTCCCTGGCCCATCCTGATATCCAAACAGAAAGCGCCACAGAAAAGTTAGTTCTCAACAGCAGCTTAAACTCCTATTTGTTGCAGTATCATTAGAAGATCACGCACCTCAAATTGTTTCTCAACCCATGTTATCTCCTTCCATGTTTTTGATTTCACTGATTCCAATGAATCCGGTACTTGGATCGTATCAACATGCTGTAGCACCCTAAGGCTATCTGCAATACAGCCTGACTTAAAACTTCTGGACCCATCAAATAACTACAAACACAGTATATTATTTCCACGAGGAAAAAGGAAAATTAAAGGGAAGTTAATTTTTTTCACCCCATAAAATGCTAAATCAATCCACAGAATAACCTTGATGCGCCATGGACCAAAAATCTGATTATCTGCATAACCATAGTTTTGTTCTATATCTTAATTCAAGTGAGTGAGTTTATTTGGCATTTCAGTATGCCAGAAAATCATTGTTTTTTTTTTTTCAAGATTAATTGTGAATCAACCAACATTAAAGGTATATATTTCATCTCAAGAGCGTGAAAGGGAAACTGGAAAATGACAATAAAACTTCAACTTTATGGAAATGGGAGCCTTGTAACAGATATTAAACCTCGAAATAGTCAAGTTAAAAGGCCATAACTTCTGAAGTTTTAATAGATGGTTCTTAAGAAATCAAAACAGAAGGCTATTGTAGTGTTGTAAGAAATGAATAACAAACTTACTAGTGATGAATGCTTCCACCCACAACTCACGCTGTGACCATGATGGTGCAACTTCTCGAAGAGGGATTCCAATTTTCAAGCATATTCTGCACAAACTTAAATTGAAATTTGGGGGAGCTTGATAATTGATCACATTTATATACTTTAAAATATTAATCTCTTTCAACACGAGATAAGCCTTTACATATGATGTTAATATTTCTTTTTTTCTTCCATTACCTGGATAGATGTGTCAAAATGTGCTGACACGTTAAAGGCCCGGCCCACCCAAGCTGTGGATTGACCCAAACCTACAACATGGCCATGCAGTAGGGACATGTAGCCCAACCGTACTGTGTCCAGGGACCATTTATTTAAGAAAAAAGTTTACAAGGACGCCAGAGGGTATTCATTCCTAATATTAATTTAGAGGTGCAGAGTCCAAAGGAACTCTTGGTGGTTCCCGAGACAAAATATAGTGAAAAACCATGGCCCAGGCGGTGGCTAGCTCAGCACACCTAAAAAACGGCCGAGCCGGACCAGGGTTTGCACAGGGGGCGGGTTGGGGGATGACTAGTTGAAATAAACTAACTTACTGAGTGATTACTTGGCGTATAACTCCAGGAAGAATGCCATCAGCGACAGGAGCTGTCTGAATCTCAACAGATCTAAATGTTTGCGAGCCTTTCTTCTCTGCAAAATTATCATCTTCATTTTTGTCCTGAAATCATGATTTTATAGAGGCCAAACATTAAAATAAGAACTACACGACTACAAAAACCATGACCCTCGGACAAAAAGAAATTTAAATTAAACTTCAATTTACAAGTCCTTCCAATTTAAAAGTTTGATCTAACAAATATTTATAGGGTATAAAAGTACAGTTGTCTCTACATAGTTGATTACTGTCTAATTCAATCAACTATCAGGGAACTTTAAGAAACCACTATAGTTTCTCCTAAAGAATCCCTCGATTTCTGATGGATCTGATTATGTGTAAACATGGTCTTAGAAGTCTCTTAAGCATAATTATGTTTCAATCTCAATCAGTTTGTATTTACTTAAAAGTGCACCCTAGATACAACAGTAAAGCAAGTTAATATAAAGACCAAACTAGCAGATGAATATATGCACATCCACCCATATTAGTAAAGACTCCTACTTCCTTCCCATAGTTCTTAAATTTAATGAAATTCATAATGATGGTGCAGTCTCTATATCAATTCTACTAATACAAACTTAATACTTCAAAACAGCATACATCTCATCCTATTCTTAGCAAAAGATAACAAGTCAATTCATAACACAAGCCAGCAAAAGCTAAAGACAATTTATTAACATATAGCAAAATTTAACCCCTCACCTTCAGACAAATAACAAAAAAATTTGTCAAACAGCCTTCCAAAATTCGATCACCATCATTTGACAATAAAAGTTCAGTAATAGAAGGTGGTCTCAGCTTCTCCAAACACTTCCTTAGGCTACCAATAAAATTAAATTAAACATTGTCCAAACCGAAAAACTGTTCTGTGTATATGCAATGTAGCATTCTCATTTACACATGTATAAGTTAGATTTGCTAAGATAAACAACAAAAAAGGAATATGCAATTTAGCATTCTCATTAACACAGAATTACCTGACCCAATCCGAATACTTTGCATTAGCAACATCCCTTCCAGGCCCCACAACAGCCAAACGTGCCCCATTTCCTGGAACGCCATATAGGGGTGGAACATACCCAGCTATGTGCAAATATACATCCAAAAACTCACAAATACTTCCTTCATCAAACTCAACCCCAGAATCACTCAGTTTCTCCAAATTCCCACTCACGAGTGTCGTAATCGCTAACTCCTCCCCACGTTTCCTCTCTTTCAACGCAGTGGGCAATGATTTTCTAATCGAATCATTAACTAAATCCTCAATCGCTGAATCCCAATTCACTGATCGTGTCAAAAATCCCAAAAACGTAACCCCATTTTTCTCTGGGTTTTCAAACAAAAGTTTAGGGCGGGTAGTTAATAATATTTTTATAGAATTCGACAGTCTGGTTAAATGTCTACCCCAGAACAAGAGTTCTGAACCGTTACTATGAGTACGAGTCGTCGTATATGCACCTGAAAATTCATTAATTCTTTCTCAGTTTGAAATCCTTTTTGCGTAAAAAAAAAGGATATCAAATAAATGGGAATTTTTAGGGTAATTGGAGAAACGCGTACCAGGGTGTGCTTCGAGTAAGGTTGTGACTGGTGGGGTGTCCGGTGACGGTGATACGACGCCATTCATGAACAGGAACCCGTTGCAATGAGACATTACTGCTGGGCTGGTGGCCGCTGTGTGTGTGGACGATCCCTCGAGCCTCCAGCCTTTTTACTTGAAAAGGCCCGCCTAAAAGTACAATTTGCAAAATGGCACCTAAAACGTTTTTGTTTGGCAATTCTACATCAAATTTTAATTATAATTAAGTTTCTCAACTCTTTTTCGTAGCATTCTTACCCATAATCTGTCATTGATTAGCAAAAAAGAAAGAAGAAGAAAAAAAACTTTCATTAATTACACGTATTTTCATCCAAAAAATTCATTTGTATTTTTAAATAAGCAAAAAATTACAAATTCAAAAGTTTAACAAAATATTTGTTCCTTATTAAAAAAAAAACACGCTAACCTAATATTTGGATACAATTTGTAATCAGAGACAAATTATGTTAATTAAATGAATATTAAAGATAAGAATTGGACGAAAAAAATTTGTAAAAGTGCAACAATGAACAAATGTTAAAAACTTCGTTACAATTAAAATATGATGCAACAAATAAATATGTAACGTTAATATAGTTACTCAACTTTTTTTTTTAAAAATTGTGTTTTCTCTTTTTAAAACATTTGTTAAATATCAATGCCCTTTTCAATTAATAAAAAGATATTGCATTTTGTTAAATTTACATTGCATCCTCCTCTGAAGTTATTTTAAGGACAAATAAAATGGTAACAAATGTATTTTTTATAAAAGAGTTTGAATTGTATGGAAATCAAGCGTTCTAAAGCAGATGTCTTAAGATGAACTCAACGAGACAGATAAACATCACAGTAAAACATACTAGAAATGAACACTTACATTGGAAAGGAAGGAGCTAGCATGTCTTATCATTCAGAATGGTAAAATCGAATCCATGAAAATCTCTTATCATTCAGAATGGTAAAATCAAAGTCAGAAACAGATCAATCAAAACTACATTGAAAAGAAGAATCCACTTGTTGCAGATGTGAATTTATTCCGTTTATACGATTGGAGAGTACATTTGTTGTTTAATCAAACGGGCATGCTTTCTCGAACTCTGTTTGTTCTTTACGACACATTTCAAACTCATTCGTGTGGTAATACATGCACCCTGCATAAGAATCCAGCTCTTTGTTGCACCTCTGGTGGAGATCTTTCAGGCTGCAACCCAATTACAAAATCGTTAATCTTTATCAGTGATTGAAGTCCTAATATCAATCATCATTTGAATATTCAAAAAAAAAAAAAAATTCAGAAACACGCAAGATTAAACACAGATTCATAGAGGTTGAATAGAAAATGTGTTACCGTCTGAGGAACTCAACGTTCTTGTTTTAAAACCACGCAGTACAATTAATCGAGAGTTGATGAGATAGTTAAAGAGTATGGGATGTCAAGATTTGAAGATCTCTCGGGTGAAATTCAGGATAAAAGAATTGCCCTAGAAGCAGTTACCGTATAGTGCATAAAGAAAAGGGTTTAAGAATCAGGAGAAGACTGTTCAAATATTTGTTAATTTTGAAAACACTTCAATCTTCAACATTGGGTTGATTTGGAAGTTGTGCCCTAAATGATCAAAAGTCCAAGACCTGAATCCTCCTTTCTGAAGCACCCCGACATATTTGGTACTGAAGGAACCTCACAGTCATCTATATGGAATTCCAAGTCACCAATTGGCATATCAGTACCCTACTACAGAATCCGAAAGAAGTGCAGCTTGCTCTGACAGATGAAAAGCACCCAAAGGCGTGGTTCATATTAATTGGAGACCCCTCCTGTTTGTGGTTCGTTAACATCAATATTCAAGGAAAAGCAGCTGGAAACGCAGGACCAGCAGAGGGTGGATTAATGGCGAGAATAATTTGTATTGAAAATTAGCTTCAGGTCAATATATGCTATGCCTGGAAGGTTGTAGATTTGGCACAGGTAGAGGTCTACAAGAAGGTGGAAACTGAATCTGAACCCAGATGTGCGTCTAGTTGACTACATTCAATCCACCCTGAAATGAATATGCAAACACTATAAGGAGACTGTAACTTCTCAATGGACCTTGGCTGTGCAACTCGAGATATTAATGAGGGAGGTAATTGAGCAAACATGCAAACTAAAGGCCAATATCATACAAACACCAACCCTGAGAAAAAACAAAGACCAGAATTTTCCTGTCACCAGATCGCGTTATAGTGGAGCAACCCCGAGAGAGTTTAATGTCCTTGTAAACTCACATTCGGGAAGCCAATTTACCATCTAAAAAGGACGGCTTTCTGGTACGCAAGAGTTCTAAATTCTAATACATGAAGCAATAGCTTCAGGATTGTCACCTGGTCATGTCTATTCTTCACGTTGGGGTTGATATATAACACCACTGAGGCTATAAATGGACATAGTTTGGAACAGGAGATAATACGTGACCTATCAAATGGAATGCATACGAATAAATATGTTCTAATTACTTGAGACCACAATGCTTCTAATGTGCAAATTCAGTATATTCTGACTCCCATTATACCTGAACAGTCCACGTAAGAAAATAACAAAATATAAAGGGCTACTGAAAAAGAGAAAAAGGTGACTAATTCGAAGACGTCTTCTTTGTCTGCACGTGAGGATATTCTAACCTTGTGAAAAATAAATTCAACAAATTGTGAAATGAGGATTCCCAAGTAGTCATAACTCAAGAAAATTTCATGAGTAATTAGTTTGTTTCTGACGCATCCAACTTCAAAAATGATTCACTACTTGAGGACTTCTAAATGCTTATATAGTAATATGAATATATATTACAGTAAAATTTCGAATCCCACCTGTTTTGGGTTCTTGAAGATAAAAAAGTAAAACTAGATCACAAAACAAACATAGTGTCAAATGCAAGTTTAAACCCAGGTTCTTATCTCTCCTAAAAGACAACCAAATCACAAAATAGTAGCAGGATTAGTTTCAATGTCTAATATATTATAACGTAACTTAGAATAGACAGGAGATTGCATCAAAATTAGCTTTTACTTGCTGTCAATTGACCAAAAAGAAGTGATCACAATTCCAGAATAGTGTCACAACTTCAATTGGAAATTTAGACACTACTAATAATTAGAAAAAAAGTCATAATTTCCAATAGCTACCATAATGGTTCGCGGACAAGTACAGACCATATTGATTATGAACTTGACAGCTGAACAACTTAAAAAATTTGAAACACTTCCAAGTCTGTTACGCTTATACAGGTGAAATTTTACTTACAGGCTAAGCACGCAGCGCGTAACTTGTTGGCCTTTGTCAAGGCATTTCTCAGGGTTTCCATCAGCCTTCTTGCATTTGAGGAAGGCCAAATTCTCATTACGACAATTAGTTGATATATGTTTCCATGATGCCATCAGGACGGGTGAATTGGGAACTGGATCTCCTACTGCATCCACAGTGCTTTCCATTCTTCAGTAGGCTCTTCCTGGGAAATCAATCAATTCATAAAAGTGTCATCACTACACATCCTACACAGCCAGAGGAAATTCCAGCAAAGAGTAAAGTAAAGATGATTGTGGAGAAACAGCCTCTGGAAAAACAAAAATTTAAATTGCATCAAAAACTATATTTCGTACGGGCTAAATCACAAAATCCAATTTAACTTTCAAATTACACGAATCAATAGAACTAAAAATTAAAGTCCTATTAGTAATCCAATATTTTCCAAATAAAAAATAAAAAAATTCTCTAAATCGCACACAAAAAATAAAAATCAAAGAAAACCGTGGATAAAAGTCAATGCACTCTATCAATTTTCTTTCCCTGGGAAAATAAAAGGAAATTTATATAAATTGAATTATTTTCTATACTTCATTGGAATAAAAAATAAAAAATAAATATGGCTAAATTAATTACCTTTTTGCTTGTGAGAAGAGTATTGAGCATCAGAGTTAACAGTGAAAATCGGGCAGTGTAGTGGAAGAAGCATTTATGTATTTTCAGTAGTTCATGGGTTTGGGCCTGGAATTGAGTTTGTTGACCCATTTCAATGTCCAATGTTCCTAATAAATTATATTTGGGCTAAAAATTAAATGTATAGAATGGAATAGGTTGGTTATGTGTAGTTTGGTATAGACTAGCAATGGACAAATTGAACACAGAAAATAGCTTAGATGAGTATGGTTGTAAATTATTATTTTGGTTTTTAAATCGATTTAAAATTTGACTTCTTAAAGCATGTTTGTTAAATTCATAAGTTATTATAATCAGCATTGATAATATTAAAAGAAAAAAAAAATTATCGATCGTTACGTGGGCATGTCCAGTAATATTACAGAAATATTGAAACTATCAATTTGTTGACAAATGTTATATTAATGTTTGTTGTTTATATCATGTGTTGGTACTTTCAACTTGAAAATGACTCGACAAGATTCAAGGAAAGAAATACGTGAGATTTTTTTTATGTTAATAAGTGTGTATACTTTTAGCACTAATGGCTTGCTTGGGGGTTTCGGTGTACCAATTATGAGTGGATCGATTTTGAATGATTTTAGTAGCGATTTTTAAAACTATAAAACTTATGCTTGAAAGTCTATTATTCATCGGTTCTGATAGTTTTTGAAAAAGTAAATTATATATATGTCCTTTAGTAAAAAAAATTAGTTTATTGTTTTTTATATGAATTTTTTTCCTCGTAAGTGATATTTTACTTATAGTTAATTTTTGTACATATAAGTTAATATATGACTGAAAAATTAAATAAAGTTAAATATTTACTTAAAATTTTAAATTAATACTTTTTACTTATAAGTAACTTTTTTATATTTTATAAGTTAATTTTTATCTTATTAACAATATTTTTATTTTATAAACAATATTTTTTTTTACATAAAAGTGATTTTTTACTTATAAGTAAATTTTTAATTATTACTTATATATATTTTTAATTATAATGTAATTTTTTTGCTTCTAAATAATTTTTTAGTGGAAATAATTATTTTACAAATGGTAAGATGAGAAGAGAATATGGAAAACGGTCAAAACTCATCGGTTCGATGAGTCAAGATAACCGATCAAAATTACACTGACACCTATTTTGGGTGGTTTTTAAACCATCCAAAATCAGTGCCCGAAAAAATTAGCAAGCACCAATTTTTCCAACCCTTTATAAATGGTGCCACCCAAAATTGATTATTAAAAAAAAAAACTTCCAAGAAGGCCATAAAGGTATTGCTCTAATTAAACGCCTCCCCTCCATTGATTTCAGTTACTCACAGCGATTCCTCTCTTTGATTCTTGAAAACGGTTGCCACCTCTTAGGATATGTAACCAATACAATTATATTTAAACTTCTGATTTCAAGTTTCATTGTTACCCGTTCACAACAATTATTTTCAAAGGGTGTATATAATTCAAGTTAGGATTAAAAACTTATCTGATAAATGTAAGTTACAATAATATGTAATAGTTCCGGCATGGCAGCACCTTAAAAGTGTATCTGGAGCTATCTATTTATAATTAGCAATTATGAACTGGAAAATCAACACACAGACAGTTGCATACTGAGATGCAATGACTCGATTTTTATGCTAAGAACAAGCAAGCTGATACACATAGGCACATAGCAAATCCATCACCATTCAAAATAGCATCTCGATATATGCCAACTAGAAATCATTCCCACATCTCACAGAAGTTGAGGATTTTCTTAGAAAGAAATACAGATTTTCCAAGAGAGAGGTCGTAAAAATATCACAATATGTAGTGTATGGATTTTAATCAAATCTATACATCACAATCACGTCCAGCGTTTTCAATCTATGCGTTGTACTATATGCATGATCGAAGAAAAAATATTGTGATTGAAGTGGCTTTCTCGGATAGCAGAGTTTTAAAACAGACTAAAGAGAACCTGCTGCACTTGATGTGATGGTTCGACACTATTTGTAGTCAAGGGTTGTTGGAGGGCTCTGTAAAGTGTTGCATGAAATTGTAGTTGGGATGTTCAATGACACAACGGAGTTTGAATGAGGAATGGTAGCCGAAGAGAATCCTGATGATGCTGCTGAAGACAACCGTGGAACTGGGGTGATGACACCAATGTTTTGCATTTTCCATGTCAAATTTGAGAATACGGGCAAAGCATTGGCTTCTGTATTCATTCCTGTAGCTCCCTGCCAATCCGAAAACAGAATTGTCAATGTTTTACTATTAATGTAAAATCATGTCTTTTAAGTTTTGGCACAACTTTTTCTCTATTTTCTCCGCTTTCGAGGTGGGTGGAAATGGCAAGCATCGTGCTAACATTACCAAACTAAGTTCATTTACTCGCGTCTTAATTGATATCACCCTAAGAATATTCCCGATGAAATGGAAAAAGACTAACATCCAAAGTAGAGAATAAAAGTGAGAAAAAAAGAAAGAGAAGCGACCCCTGACTATACTATAAAAGAGCTTTCAGCAATGGTGCGAGGCTGAGGGTTTGCTGCTTATTACATTAGGGTCCATCAGTCAAAGGCTTTTCTTGAGTACTCTTTCATAAAACAGCATAAAAGAGGTTATGGACTTCCTTCGAGTAAAATATTCCCTCAAAACTAACATATATAAAAGGGGAAAGGTACAATATAAAACTAAAGCAACGTTAAGAAGCCACCTTGACAACAGAATCTAAAACTGAGGCAGTCTGGGGACAAGGACAAAAAAGAATGCAACTAAATTCAACTCATAACTTGTTATTGTATAGCCACTTGAGATGGTGTTCTACAAGATATTAAGATGTTAAAATTACTTTGAAGGCGAAATTAAATTTCTAACAATAAAGTACTAAAAATTTGCACACTTCAAGCATTACGACAAGCCTTCTCTTGATGTGAAGTGAGAAATGTATTCTTCAGCCATAACAGTGTATTTCCAGAGATCGGTGCAGGCAAAGCTTGATTGTATAAACTAAAGTAGATGAAGGAAAATTGAAATTTAAAAAATTGTAGATGCTAGTTTATATTGTCTTGATTTATTTTATTTTACTCTTTCTGCAGAGGTGATACTTCAATTTGATGAAATTTCCTATAGTTCAACAGGTTCAAGTGGAAGTGTAGTTTTTAATAATCTTTATGTCAAGAAGGGGTTAATGTAGAAAATAATAAACAATTACGTTATTGTTCAGTTTAAAATCAGGGTATACCCCAGTCCACATAGGAGCATACTTGGGTGCCATCGCCAGACGATGTACATTAGAGGAGCTCTCGACCTGTAAAATTAAAGAAGGATTTGAGCATAGTAATCATCCAGAGTATATGGTGTATGACTAAAATCTTTATCTGTATATTATCCATCAAAACCGATGCATGTGTTTGATGATTTCTAAAACAGAAGCCAAAATTGGTAATGAAAACGGGAGTAATCTTAAACAATTGAAAAGAAATCTTGAAATTGGCAAGCAAAATCGGTAATGAAAACGGAAGTAGTCTTAAACAATTCAATTATGAGATAGAAGTACCTTTGTTCTTTTTCCATCAGGCAATTCGCAAGTACCATACTGAAAGTGCACATTTCTGGTGTTATCATTCCCTTGTAGACCATCTGATGGGCAAGAAATTCCAAGGTTGAGATCAAGACTGTTGCCACTACCTGCATCCAAAGTCGACAAATCCAAATCTCCCAAGTTAGCTATCCGGTAGTACATCACAACTATAATTAATAGTTTCACCTTATCTAGGAGTTTATCATTTTAATTATCTTTTTTAGTTTTCTTGTATAGTTGTGATAGGACTTTTATCTTTTATTTAATTAGGATTATAGTTTCAATTAGTCTCAATTTCCTAATACTATTAGAAGTAGGGAATAATCTTGCCTATAAATATAGGGGTATTGTACACTTTCATAACATTCATTATTATTCAATCAGTACATAGCAAGTTATTCCAACATAGTTCTTTCATTACAATTCTTATTACAAGAATTCATAACGCTTCCGCACCAGGTGGTAATTTAGAAACACGCAAAACCAATGAGAACAGTAAGCAAGAATGAAAATAGATTATATGTGCACCTATACCTATACCTCCACCTCCAGCAGCCATATTTATCTCCTCCTCGTAGATGCCAGGCTCAAAGTTGGTCACAGCATCTCCCCCACTGGATTTGATAGCAGCTTTGTCATAAGCCCTGGATCAGAAAATAAGAGAAACTTTGTTGAATGAATCCCAATTAAGTATATTTGGTTTGAGTGAGAATTATGATCACAAGGACCTTGCAGCTTCTACTTCACTGTCGAATAAACCAAGATACATATACCTGCAACCAAGCGTTATAATCATATAGATAAAATGGAGTCCCTAAGCTTTTTTTTGTCATTGTAACAGCTACCTTAATCTTGTGGTTCCAAAACCACAAAGCATCGATTGATAAGCACTCAAAAGAACATAGTAGATTTCATATCACCATTTACGATGAATAAAACTACTGCTAGTTAATTCTAGCTATTATAGGATCCAAGAAATTTCTTAACGTTATTCGTACTTTTTCCCTAGGTATTGACCCATCCGAGCCTCCCATCGACCACATTTGTGCAGGGTTACTCCTCTGTATTTTGAACTTCCTCGAGCGAATCCAGTGCTTTGGCGACGAAGAGTGTGAACAAATTCCTCTTTCGTCATGTTCTTCATCTGCAAATCAACTAATGAAGATTAATATAGATAAAAAGCGAGCAGGTACCAAAGAGGTTTTCTACTACCTCCCACCTGTTCCATGTCCTCGCCATAATCACTAATATTGAAATTGATATCAGCATCAACTCCTCGAAACTTTATGGCAGCCCGATCATATGCTCTGAATCAAGGAGTTACAATCAAACAAAATTCTAAGAAGACTACATTAACTTAAAAATTCTAGATCTCACAGAAATCTACTTGATGTTAAAATTCTTACCTAGCTGCAGCATGAGCTGTGTCAAAGCCACCTGAAACAACAGCCCAAACTAACTATTAGAAGATACCTCACGAATCCAACACTATTGCAGAACCAAATCCATCTTCATTGAACTTCAAAGCAACAACATAAAAGAACCAAGGGACTACTAAAATTATGGAAAAAATTTGTCCAGTTATATACCTAAATAGACTTGTTTACCGCAATCCCTGCCCACAAACAAAAAGCTCAATTAAGATTATGATGGAAGAGGACCATAAATTTAGTAGTATGAACACACTTATCATTCTATCTTATAAGAATAGACACATTCATTGCTTAAATATTAATCACTGGATATGAAGGTCTAAGTACAAAAATTCATCCACTCACTCACATATGCACATGCTGGTAGATACATAGACATATTAATACACATCTCAGAGGTGCATATACAGTCGACATTCTAACAATTGAAGAGTCTAATTTTTGAAAGTTAATTTTGCACCTTAAGGTTTTACACAAAAAATGATGTTATCATATCTATAACATTTCCAGTATCTTAGTCCTTTGTTGAAAAGAAAGGATAACAAAACCAAACATAATGCATGTCAAATGCAAATCTTCATCCAATACAAAAACAAATTCATAGAATTGTCAGTTTGGTTAATGATCTTAACCATATCTATGTGGATGTTCCATACACTGAAAATTGCGCTGTATGAAAATGTGAAATCAAATTTTTTAAGCACTCTCAAACTCAAATCACTTGCCTGCAATTTGTTGTCTGATTACAACGTGAATGCCATAGATTCCATATAATTTTTCAAATTTAAACGCCCATTCTAGTAATTAATGTTACAAACTGATTAATTTTAAATAAATATGTTCACTTTAGGAATTAATTATTGAAGAACTTCATGTATACAAGAACATGCACATCATTTGTATTTCGTACCAAATCTTAAAATCCAAACAAGCAAGAATATTATGTACTTGCAAGTTGTAATTTGTTCTAAAAATGGAAATCATACCACATTCTGATAAAGGTACAAATACTGAAGCGCGAGTACAACAACACTTTTACGTACCATTAATGCATTATTCTTGTGTGATTCTTCAAAATCAGATAAAATAATAAGCCATTCCCATGATACATCACACACAGATAGAGACATATGAATATACATACATTCATACATACATACATGTGTCTGGGTGAGGGATTCAATGTATTGTGTAAGCATACAGACCAGATATGAGATTCCCATCTTCCAGTTCTCCGGTAGAAGGTGACTCCCCGATACTGGGAGCTTCGAGACCTGGGTCCACGCCTACTCTTCTTCACCGCCGGTGGCTGCTGATGCTGCGCCTTGTAAATTCCCAATTCTCCCGGAACCTCCGGCACTGATAAATTCAACCAGAATTTGGCCCTAGAAGCCGCCGATGGCGAAGCTGCATCAGTAGCGCTCTTCGGAAAAAGCTGTAACTCGTTACTGCTATTATTATCATCATTACTTTGATCATCAGAAATTTCTATGATGTTTGTTTTAAGGATGGAGAAATTGAGCGTTGAAATGGAGTTCCTGGGGGTGGAGCTGTTGGTGTCTTGTTCGTCGGCGGCGACAGCATTGTTGGTTGCGGAGGTGGTGGTGGAAGTTAATGAATCGCCATCTGCGACGGTGGTGACCGGAGTTATGCCTATTTTCCGGTAGTAATCAGTTTCATTCTCCCAGGTGCTGGAATCAACTGATACTGCTGCCTCAATATTCAGATCCAACATCTCCCCTCTCTCTCTTTCTCTCTCTCTATATTATATATATCTACTGCGTACGCTTCTGTATGAATTTTTTACAGTAAATGACAGGACGCAGACTTGAAGGTAGAGAGAGAAAATATGAAGGATCAAAGATATATACACACCGGTTGTGTGTATATATTTGTTTGTATATATATATACAAACCCACACCCAAAATTCGATAAACGGAGAGATGGGTTATGTGTATAGATACATAATATGTGTGTTGTGTATATATATTCTGAGAAGGAAAGTTTAGATTCTCTTGTAACAGAAGAAGAGCGAGAAAGAAGTTCAGTGGTGTTGCATTTTGACAGAGGCGGAAGAGAGAAGAAGAGTAGCTGTCAAATGTAGAGAGAGAAGGCGTAAAGAAGAATAACAAACACGCAGAGAGTGTGAACTACGTGTGAGATAGAAAGCATCTATGGTTGTTATGCAGTCTGCAGCTTCAACCTCAACTTGTATAGTTTCCCATACATACCTTCAACATTAACCTAACCAACCATTTTGCATTTTTGTACTATTCGCTCTCACCCTACTTAATACCCTCACATTAACCTCTATTTACTTATTAGTAAATGTTAAACCCCAACCTTGAGGGTCCTCCACCGCCCCGTCCTTAGAGCATTGTGGATGAGGTAAATCGTGGAATGTGCCTTAACAGACCAGGGTACAAGAATTGCCATACTGGTGCCCACAAAGAGACCCCGTCCCTAGAGCATTGTGGAGGAGGTAAATCGCGGGATGTACCTCGGCAGACTAGGGTACAAGAGCTGTCATACGGGTGCCCACAAAGAGTCCAATTCCAAACCTTGTAAGAGGCAGGAATCAAACATTCACACTGCGACTGCCAGCTCAGCAGATACTACCTCATTCTTGTCATTTGCACCACTGATTAGTAAATAAGTAACTTACATAGCCGATGAGAGCTTTGCCCCTAGAAATTTATTGTTCGATTTGCGCCCTCACCTCATTTTCGAACGCAAGTTAAGTCGACAAGCGGCTCGCCTACTTATCACCACTACATAAACCTCCATTTACTTATTAATAGATTAAGAAATAAGTAACTTTTTTACCATCAAATGGGAGTCGTTCTAATATACGTGGATGGAGTTCACATATGTTGTTCCTATATCCCCGTCCCTTTTGTTGTCCTACCAATTAAAAAAAGACACGTCACCCTTTTGACTTAAAATCCTTTCTAATAGTGTGTAACGATAGAATGTGCAAGGAAAGGAAAAGTCACCATAAAGCTCAACATATTCGTATTTACTTAATTGCGTCTTGCACTAACAAATTAAGTTAAGTTCAAGTATATTGCAGAAAGTTTTACTCGATTGCTCGATCAAGATGGGAGGAAACTTGTTATGCCTTAATTTCAATGTACTCGAGCCGAATGCGTCTTTAGCGTAGGTACCCTAAAAAGGGACCTAAGTTCAAATTTCAAAAGGAAAGTATTTTGTACTAAAATGAGCAATAAATAGACCTAGGCAACTTGCTAAAAATGTCAAAGAAAATATTTTGCCATTAAGAGAGAGAGATGTAGGCAGGTCACACGTGGCTGTTTATTATGGGTTACAATTTACAAACGTAGCCAGATCTCAAAAAATCAATGCGACATGGACCACCATGTCCTGTCTATTTTATGGCTAATTAATATTTTCGGTCCCTAACCAGAGTTTAGCAATAAAAACCCTACCGTCCACATTGAATTAGAATGTATTATTTTAAATTTAATATGGCATTTAAATTTGTGCCAAGTTGTATTACAAAAATATATAAGTATTGAAAAATACAATATTTTTTGTCTGAGCTTAACTTTATATTTATGACATTATTATTGTGTAAGAATTAAAAAAAAAAAAAAAGTGAAGTTTCTTTAATTTAAGTAAAAAAAAAAAACTTTCAAAATCCCTGCAGTATCAAAATAAGTAAATTACTTGTTTTGAATAAAAATAAATTTTATATTTTTACTCATTTGTAAATTTAGCCCATATTTGATTCCACTAAAAAAATTAATTAAAATTCAATTCAAAGTCAATATTTAGCTCCTATTTAGTGGTGATTAAAATCATATTTTTAATAGATTTAAATAAAAGTTGATTGAATGTATTATGAAAAAGTTGTGGATTTTATGAAATATGTTAATAAATTTAGCCTTTAATTGTTGATTTTGATTTAGATTAAAATTTAGATTTTAATTTCTACCAAACAGTGGCTTTGTTTTAATTAAAAATCTGATTTTTATCTAACGAAACACGTGCTTAATGTTTTTATATCGTCTTGACAACGTCTATCAAAATTATGATACACTGAGATTGAATAATATAATAAATAATTTTTTATTTTAAAATTTTCAGGAAAATTTTATGAGTGTGAAGTGTGAAAGAGAGAATGAATATATGTGTGTATATGGTGCCCTATTTGATCCACATTCTTCTCAAAATTTATTATTTTAAAATTCATTTTCAATCACACGTTCTTCAATAAAATAATATTACACGCAAATTTGAAAATTTTTTCTTGCCATATTTTTCATCACATTACATCATAAAATACATTCTTTTTTAAAAAAATATGCACCAGACACCTATGCCTCTATTGTTGTGTGAAAAGGTTAGCAAGCATGATCCATCACAGTGTTGTACTTTTGTGCTTTTTTGGGCAAAATACAGAGGACCCAAAGTCTTCTGTCCGGTTTGTACATTTGCCAATCAAACAATCACGTTAATCACATTTGTTTCTGCAATGTTAAGGTCTTATGTCTTTCACTCGATTGGCCTTCGGGTCCACTTATTATTGTTTTCACGATGGTTAGGTGTTAATAGATTTGACCACAACAATAGTGCAAAAAATAAACACGAACGTCCATCCCGAAAGTTGCAATGACCTTGAGCAAAGCCTTGACTAAGGATCCAAGGGCGAACGAGCCAGTGGCGAATTTGAGGGGATTGGCTCGACCCATTTTACATTTTTTCTTTTTGAAAATTTTTATCTGAAAAAAGAAAATGTGGAAAGTATTTCTTTTACATATTAGTTCGGTTTTAAATTTTTTTAGTTCAATCCTAAATCCGCTCCTAGAAACAAGTGAATTATGACTTTAATTGAAAGGTACATAGTACATACATAATTAAGGATAAATAAATAAATTTGTTTACACGTTGCTTTTTAAATTTGTCCAGGCTTGTTTAACTTGTAGATTTGCATTTTCTATACTTGAACATTCTTTAAACAAAAAAATAATTGTCAAAAAACATCATGGATGACATCAACTAATCTAGTTTGTTAAACATTTATAATATAACAAGCAATTAAAAAAAATACTATTAATCTTATGGTAATCGATGTGGTTTTCGAATTCTTATTGAAGATAATGATGTTGACGAGAATATTATAATATTTTATTTTTCACTTTAAACATGTTAGTTTGTCACTCGTTATAGCTTATCACACGATTTGCAAAGCGTATCAATTATTAAACTATCTTATTTAAAGGTTGAATGTCGTTGATGTTTTAATATTAAAGGTTAGTGAATAATTGTTAAACTCTGATCGGATCGGACAATTGATTTGATGGAGAAATCGAAATCTAGTTTGTTGTTCAACTTTAAAATAGTAACATCCTGAATATCTTAAGATGTGTAAATATGTGAATTTAAAATTGTAATTATAAACGTTAAAATCGCACGTGACTTTTGCATAACATGAAGTAAAGGGCAAAACGATCAAATCGCTTAACCAAACTTTAAGTAATATAAAGTTGCATTAGAACAATTTTAAGGTTGACATTATTTTAAAATCACACCATCTGAAACAACGCTGTGAACCATCATAATTTTTCCCTAAAATATGCGATGACACAAAATTCGAGTGAGAAAAATATTCATAGAAAACATCACGCATGATGTCAAGTTTGCAATTCGAGTCGAAAGGCATTATTCTATTAAAATTTAGAAGGCATAAATGAAATGGCAACTACCAAATTATTCTCTCTCTCTCTCTCTCTCTATAGCAAAGAATGAAGAGAGAGAAACCTTAATGGAGAGAGACAGAGAAAGAGGTAGCGTTACATAACTGAACAGACAGAACAATACTCATCTCTAAAAATATGATTTGATTAACAAATCTGGACCGTTAATATTCTCACTTGCCCTCTCGGCCTCTCCTTCAACGAAAGGTCACTAATAATAAATTGTGTTTTGCTACGTGTACACCGTAATTTGCTATGTGTGCACTACCAATAAATATAAAGAGGACAAACGAAACGTGATTTAATACTAATAAATATTTACAATCTTTCCCATTTATAACCATAATGTTGGAATCAAAATAATTTTATTATTATGTTCGATCCTAATTTCTTCAACTTCATTTTTCTCAAAACGTATTTTTAATAATACGTTTTGTTGGATTAACAACTTTTATTAATTTTTTAACTATACATTTCATCAATTTTATCAAAATATACTAAAAATCTGATTTTTAACCAAATCAATTAGGGGCTTAAAAATGTGTAGTTACAAAAATTATTGTTTTAATTTAATTATCCTTGGTGCGAGTTGGATAGATATAAAGTATGAATGACATTAATAATTAATTAAAAACGTGTTGAATTCAATGTATAAATATTGATAAAAGAGACATAGTTTCAAAAAATTAGTATGTGTATCTAAGGGTGAACGCTCTTCGATTTGGACGATTTGTATCATATTTAATTCAAATCATTTCATGTGGTTTGAAATTTTTTCAAATCAAATCAAACCATTTTATTTTTCGAACGAAACCAAACCATAATTTGCTAGTTGGTTTAGTTTTAATTCGCGATTTACCTATCGACATTATAGTAATATATTTAAAATAAGTTAACCTACAAGTTTAAACAAGAACTAATAATGTTAAAT
>CAIGRN010073328.1:0-10920 GCA_903798345.1 Fraxinus anomala
TAAGCTTACCTGAGGAGCTTAAAAGGATTCTAAATGCTTTTATTTCGAAGATGAACGAATCACACTGCTTGACAAGGATTACATATTTACATATTTTGTTCATTTAGTTCATGGAGAGTACTTTTCCTCGTTTGATATCTAGACACTTTTTGTTTGCATATATGAGGTTATATTCAAGGTCCTGGGAGGGTAGAAGGTGGTACAGAAAAAACTATGCAATTTTGGTTGGGCAAGTCGGCCTCCATCTTCTAGTGGTTTAGGACCTCTTTCTTTTGAGGCAACCGGGATTCGGGGTAGGGTACTATGAAAGGAAGTTGATCGTGGATTACCATGAGATTCCATAGTCACAAGATTCACAACATTGTGTTAATTTCTCAAATAGTTACACCATGAATGCTTAATCTTTCAAATTCTGACCCTATAAAAATTACCTCCGTGTTAAAAGACGAAGCACAAGTACGAAGTTCATTTTCTTTATTTTTGTGAATATGTAGGATCTTTTTTTTCATCTTAGTAAGAAAAGTAATAGTTGAGCTATAATATTCAATGTCTTTTGCAGGTGTGAATCATTTTCAACTTACCCACGCACATATGACCTACTACATGCATGGTCAATCTTCTCAAAGATTGAGGCAATTGGTTGTAGCTCGGAGGATTTGCTGGTTGAAATGGACAGAATGCTAAGGCCCGAAGGGTTTGTCATCATAAGAGACAGGCCTTCTGTCATAAACCATGTACGAAAATTCTTGGCTGTCTTAAAGTGGGATGGATGGGTATCAGAGGTGGAACCGAGTGCTGATGCTCTCTCCTCGATTGAAGAAAGAGTTTTGATTATAAGAAAGAAATCATGGGGGGATAATACAGAGTTGTGAGTCTGCTTACTCTAAAGGTATATACTTCCTCATTTCAGTTATTAATTAATAAAATGGTCTTTGATTCTTGATCTTGTCAATTAGATATACACCAATAACCATGCCAGTGTCTATCATCTAATAACTGATCTCAATACTTCTGGCCTCTAGGTAGTCTCGTCGTTAACATTACACTAAAATGATCTTCATGTATGTTTGGGCTTGAATGCTTGGGTATTAATTTTCAGTTTGCCTCGTATGTACCACATATTTAAATGCGCATGGCAACTTCATATGGGAAGCTAGTTACATCAACAAATGATATGTGCAGAACCTTGAAGTCACCATTAAGATTCTGATGGTCATTTGTGGTTTGGAGACAATATCATAGATTTCCGCAGGAGCACAACTGTGTTATGAAGCTACAATCCACAATCTTGGATCTATGAGGCAAAAAGGAGCAATCCTTCTATATTCAGAATCTGTATTTTCTTGGTTATATACTTCAAGAAATGAATATTTTAGCTCAGAATGCTACTTTGCGCTGTTTTTCATGGACCAAAGTCCCCGTTGTTCTTGCACACTATATTGTAAATTGTATGACACAATTTTGGCAACTGTAAAGCGGTCATCATTTCTGTGTTTTTGAATGTGCAAGTCCTTCATTTCTATCATGAAAGATATAATTCTTTACCTTTCTGAAAAGAGTTCTGCTTTCGCTATTCCAATCCAGTTGTTGAACTTGGGTAATAAGATGGTGGTTTGCTGCATGTCAACATTTGTGTTACTCGTATACGTTCAAGTTCTCTCATCATAGCCTGACCTTTTCAGCTAACGTTGAAATTCTGTTGCTTTCTTCAGCGTTCTAATAGTGAACTATACAGCAATTTTAAGTCGACCCAAAATCATGTGATGATGGGTTTAAATTTATGTTTGTTTGAAAGGGTTGGGAAATTAGGATTATATACAGATTTATTAAGCCTATGTTCAGCTCATATTTATGAATAAGCACTACTTATCCACTATTCATTTCTATCAATTTGTTTCAAAATATGTTACAAGACTATCCCAATGCAAAGAATAAAAGTGCAATGGCCATACAATTGGATAAATAGACTTGTTGATTGATAGCTAAATTGATAATCATATCCACAATAGTTTTATTATTTGCACCACAAAACAATTGAACTTAAGGCCGTCAATTTTTGTTCATCATATCTTTTATATCCGTAACTTGTTTTGGACACATTCATCTTCAATGTTTCATTAATTAGCATATATAGTTTCATTAATTAGCATATTTTGTCGTTGATAGTGATTTTCATAAAAAAAAGTTAGTTGGGAGGGAATGAAATGACTTGTTTTCTCATTATATGTAAAAACAAACAAATGTATAAGTATAACAAAATATTTTTCCCCCATTTTAAAGCATGTAAACATAATATTTTAATAGAAATCATCTTCAAAGATAGAAATACTAACTAATGGAAGGTTGAAAATAAGAACTCAATTAAAAAAAAAAAGGATTGTAGAATGAATTAAAAAAGGCAAACACAAGGCAGAAATGAAACAACTATAAGACATCTTGAACAAAAATGTATAAATACCAAGCATATAAATTTTTTTTTTTTTTTTTTTTTTTATAGTTAAAAATTATCTTTTGTTGTTGGAAGTTAGGAATTCTGCGTAAAGGCAGTCTAAATGTTTTCAAAGGCACTATTTGCAAATTACTAGTGATCCTCTTATCAGGCAGCATCGATCTTCTTATAGATAGGTTCAGATTCACTGGCGGTGTCCTTCTGGAAGAGGAACCACCCTATGGTATGGTACCAACCGTCGAGGAAAATATCCTTCCCCATCGTCATCATTGTCAAATTCCAAAACGTAACTGTTAAATCCAAATTTCAAAACTTACAAAAATTCACAATTAGGATCTTAATCAAACAAGCAAATCTACTCAGTATAGATACCACAACTAGTTCTTCAATGGCATCTTTGATACGAGTGATTAGATAAAATGGGGCGATACCAAATATGCACCCAGTGTAAATAGATAGTTAAAAAATCGTGAAAATAATTAAATAAAAAGAGGTAATACTACTTACTCATCAGTTTTCCTCTAGCCATTAGCAAAATCGGAAACATTGCATCACATGCATAGTACAAAAACGGTTAGTTCACTTTGATTTACGTATACACAAAGTAATGAGCTATTAAGTTTCACTTTCATTTATGCTCATGCACAAAGTAATACATACCTTTCGAGTTTGGATTACAGTTGCCTTAAATAGTGCGATGGTTCCAGGATAGACTGCCAAAACATGACTTCCCGGAGGAAAATCTTGACCATTGTTGAGATCGGTCCGCTTAGGAAAAGGTATGATATGTGACATGGGCAACTTGTACTCTCTGAAAGCAATATATAGAGAACACATGGGGGGAAAGAAAATATTAATCAATTGAACAAACATAATATACAACACCGAAGGATTGTCATAAGCATGAGACAAAGAAATGGACGATGAAAGAGGGGTTTAGAAGCACAGAGTAAATAGATTATCATCTAAGAATTAAAATTTGGATACCAAATATTACATATTGTAGGACACAACATAGGAAATTGGATGCTTGATTGGCAAAGCTAATGGAATGATGAATTATACAATACAAAGAAAATCACAGGACATGAATGCAACACTCTGAAGCTGCCCAGATTTGCCACAAATTTATTTTCATTCTATTTCCTAATAATAGAAATCTTATGGAAGAGAAATTGTACACAAGTATGTAGGTGATTTCGTTAGGATTTGGCTTCCGAAAGATGGACAGGAATTTCGAAGCAAAAACACACAAGGCAATAAATAGAAGAATCGATGTCTACTGTTATTATATTGTAAACATAATTATCTATGAAATTATTTTACTTATTGATGGTAACAACCCGAGCTTGTGCCCAAGCCATACTCTAAGTACCGTCCGCTTTCCTCTCTCAAAGAGTACAATATGTAAGATTACGGCTTGGGCACATGCCCTGGTTGTCGCAGTGACAGCCAATAGATATACCTTAGGCTCAAGTATTGTTAAACCTTTACTTTTTAAAACGAAGCCTACGTTTAGCTTATGTTAATAAGCAGTCAACCACTTTTATAATAGTAAACGACCACTTCAGTCATACTGCAATAGTCAACAAACACTATTGACACGCATTGCAAGTCATTTAAGTGTCCAAAATGGCCAAAACAAAAAAACTTATCAGTTCAAATTTGATGTAAAATGTTCCACCAATTGCATTGCCATGTCAAAATTGAATTCATCGCCTTCTTCAGTAAGACAAAAATGGAAAAAAAAACATACATTGTAGATTTGACCAAGAAGTTCTAAAAAGAATTCTTAAATTGACATAGAAACAACATAAATGTCCAAACCAACAAACGCTTAGTTTACACAAGATAATAAAGTGAAAAATTAATAAAGAAAACATCGTTCAATAGATAAGGAGAAGGAAAACACCTACATCTGTACACTGCTTTCCTCATCATCACCAGATACCTCATATAGAACTTCAAATCTATATAGAGATGCATTCATAAGAAGCAAATCAGATGCATAAAATAAAACAAGTTTAATCCCCCTGTTATCTTCATTTCCATATTATTTATCATCTGAATCTTTTGTCATTCCGTTCTCATACGCACAAAAAATATCTATCTAGTGAGGAGGTATCTAATAAAAACATTACAACTTACTTTCTTGTTTCCTTGTCAAAATTGATCACTTTAACTATGAACCATTCATCCTTTTCAGCATCCTCTTGAGTGACCCTAGCTGCTACCTGTATAATATGCAAGTTTCAAATTAAAATTTCGTTCTCTCCAAAATAAAGAGATCACAATGTTATCTGCAAGTGGATTCAAAGAGAGAGAATGTATTGTCATACGGCTGAAAACATACTTGTTCACCCTTCAAATTAGCAAGAGAATCTAGGAGATTCAGCAGAGAAGGAGAAAGTCTCGAGGCATCTGAGTCAGCTTTCATTTGCTTCCTTTTCTGCTTGTTACCTTCTGCTGTTTATTCAAAATCAAATTTAAATATTTACAAATAGAGGATAAAGTTATAGAAAAGAAACTTTCAAAACGGAAACTTAAGCAGTAGCATATTCGCTTAGATAGTTAGACGTAGACTAATTGCATTCGTCTAGTCTAGTAAACTCAAGAAGTAGCATATTCTGGATAAGTACTATTCTAACATTACAAATTGGAATAATGGCATACCATCCATCCATCCATCCATATATATATATATATATATATATATATATATATATCTTTAGCTCATTTTCGTCTAACCTTACCTAACACTTTTCAATCAGCAAATAATTTGTATATAATTATTTGAACAATCAACTATGAAAAATTGGTAAAACTATAGTACGTCATAACTACATTCCTAATCGATACTCATTTATTTGCCACAAATTTTAATTGTCAAATAATTCTGTTTCAACTCTACTAATTCACCAGAGCACAATGACCGTACTTTACTTTAAAAAAATTGCAATTTAATTTTCTAAAACATAAATTATTTATTGGTCAAATAATTAACTTTGAAAATAAGTATATAAAAGAACTTCTAAGTAAATTTTATTTTGAAGCGCAGCCTAAGTTTATGTAATCGACATTTGTCCACAGTAACCATCATTGCATTTGCGTGTGGGAGTTGCCTTACGCAATCAGATTCGAGAACCCGATGACATCATCATTTGTGATTGTATACCAATTAGAAATCTATGCAAGTCATTGGGAACTTCTGCAACTATCAGAAGAAACAGTAAAACCTAACTCATGAAGCACTTGACTCAAAGGTCTCAAGAAGAAAGGACTAAAATGTAAGGATTCTTGTTGATATAAAAATTGCCACTTTACCACTAAAACACGAAATTATTTAGTCCAAAGAAGTCTAGCTATCAAGAAAAACAAATAATTTCTTGCCATTGCATCAGCTGTATTTGTAACGGTGTTTGGAGAAATTAGAAGGAAAAACGTCATATTCTGATGATTTATTCAGCCTGTATCATCACCAAAGTAGGTAAAATATCTGCACTTGAGATTTCTTCAGCATCAACCATTCTCACAGGTATTTTAACACAACAAAAATCTCACTTCGCTCGTAATTTAAGCATATTAGAGAGTTAAAGATGTCATGGTGGAATATACCATTCCAATCTATGCGAATATGCATTTTGCATGACAAAATATATCCAGAAGATACGGACATACCTTCTTCACCAATATCATCATTTTCTGCCTCGACTCCATCATCATGGTCCCAACGATCCCCAACCGGAGGCATCCAGAAGGACCAGAACTCATTTTCTTTTTCTAAATCAACAACAGTCCCCGTAGAATCCTCCACTTCAGCTATAACTTTACCATTTTCCTCTTGCTTCTTCTTCAAACCATCATCTTTATTCTTCTTCAAATCATCATCTCTCTTCTCCTCCTCCTCTTTTTCCTCGCCCTGTTTCTCTACTGTCCCATTCGGCATTTCCTTCTCAACTTCCATTTCCTCTGTTCATATTAACCATATTTATATTAACGCAGCCAAATTCAAGAGAAGCAATCAACGGATTTTCTAAATCCTACAAAGTTCCGTTCTAGCAAAATTAAATAGATAAAACAAACCTAACATGTTGAGAAACCGCCTTCCATTGATATGCTTCCATTTATGCACCTCTGTTTTATTGATTGTTACTCCAGTTAACCTGCACTTCAACTTTGAACTGAAACAATGCAGCAACCAAAAATCAAACTTCCCCTATTCTCATTAACAATGACATAAACCTTAAACCCCTCTCGTAACCCTTCAAGTCGCAGGGCAAAATTAAAATACAGGAATTTACCGGCGAAGTGGGTCCTCAAGAAACATATTGAGAGGAAGCGTATTTTTGGCAATGGCGGAGTCAATGAGTCCCAAGCGACCGTGCTTGCTTTGGGCAGAGTGCGCCGGGAGCTCATGGCAAGTCTCCAAGCATTTGAAGCGCCCATTGTCCAGCGGCTTGAAACTCGGCGAGTCCATTAAGTTGTGACCTTCCTTTACCTTGGTTACAGTAGAATTTTCTTCTTTCTTGCTCTCCCCTCCTTCCTTCTTTCCCATCGGTGACTCTGTGCGTGAGTCCCTGCAAACCTTTTGTACCTCTGTGTGAGAGAGAGAGAGAGAGATTGTTTTGTCAGTTAGCGTACGGCGAATTTAGGGGTGGCAATGCCCGTGACGAGCGGAACCGTCCGTGCCGCGTGCTTTTTGATTATTTAAACAATTTTTTAAAAAAGGGAAAATTAAGTCTTTTTTGTCACCCATTATTGTGTTAAAAATAAAGTAATGAATAGTATTTTTTGAAAAATGTGTGGTTGAAATTTAAAGTAATTTTATTGATTTGTGTGTAGAATATTTTATTGGGTGAATGTGTGGTGAAAAATCTTACTGTAGCAAACAATGTTTTGAAAACTAATGTACAAGCCCAATGGCAGGTAGAAGTTCTTCGTATGCTTCTAGATCGATTTGGAAATTCACACACGTGTTCTAAATCACCACAAACAGACTCCGTTGATGTTAGCTGTGAGAGAGAGAGACAGAGAGAGAGAGAGAGATTGTTTTGTCAGTTAGCGTACGGCGAATTTAGGGGTGGCAATGCCCGTGACGAGCGGAACCGTCCGTGCCGCGTGCTTTTTGATTATTTAGACAATTTTTAAAAAAAGGGAAAATTAAGTCTTTTTTTGTCACCCATTATTGTGTTGAAAATGAAGTAATGAATAATATTTTTTGAAGAATGTGTGGTTGAAATTTAAAATAATTTTATTGGTTTGTATGTTTTGGAAATGGAGTAATGATTAGTATTTTTTGGAGAATGTGTGGTTGAAATTTAAAGTAACTTTATTGGTTTGTGTGTAGAATATTTTATTGGGTGAATGTGTGGTGGAGAATCTTACTGTAGCAAACAATGTTTTGAAAAAATGGTAGACAAACAGAGGCTAAGATTAGTTTTCATAAACAAAGGATTGAGTTTAAAATTCAAATTTCATGGGATAAATAAAATTATTGTAATTAATAAATTTAATTAAATCTAACAATTTCATTTTCAAACCTTATCATTTTCCCAATTCCTCTCTCTCTTTATCGTCTAGCCACCTGCCCCACCTCTCACCCTTTTCTCTATTGTTGTGCTCACTCCTCCATCGATCCCTTCGACAATAAACTTCATTCCTCCACCACTCTTCCTTCTCTCTTTACCTACCCACCTGCCTCACCCTTCACTCATCTCCATCATCACCGCGATTGTCGTTAAGTCGGTGTTGTGGCAGTGCTCCCCGCTACTTGTAGCACGAGCGACAGCGAGAAGCTTTGCCACCACCGATGTTGCTGCAAGCTAAGTTGATTTTTTTCATTTCACGAAGATGTTGTTCCGATCTTTATCAAGAAGCAACAACACCTAGTCGTTGTATGTGCAAGTAGACGAACGCTTTCCTGGTAGTGGTGTGTACTGTGGTAGGTTATGGTGAGGTGGTGCTATTGATGCGATATGCATTGTGTGCAGTGGTAGGTTATGGATTTGTCGATGATGGTTTGCAATGTAGATGGTTGTGGGTCTATTGTTTATCAATTTTGTCTGTTTCACCATAATTTCATTTTCAAGCAAGAACAAAGAACATGGTTCTACTTAATTGGTTCTTCGGGAGAGCTTATTATAAAGCTTTCAAGATGGTTGAGAAACTCAGAAACGGAAAAATTTGAAATATAAGGAAACGTGAAATTAATGAAATTTGTTAAGTGATTGGGGGGAGGGGTACAAAAATTAATGGAATTTGTTAATTGTGATAGATTGTGATTGGTTGTGACCAATTCTGTGTTCATTGTGGTCGATTGTGACTGGTTTTGATCAATTCTGTGTTAATTGTGACTTGATCACAAACCGTCACAATTAAGATTTGACTTGGTCACATACAATCACACTGAATACAAATTTGGTCACGAATGACACGTCGTGACTCGATATTTTTAATTTTTGAAAATTTTTTGCAAGGTAGGGGTGGAGTAGGTGTATCCATGGATTGGGAGTGTGATTTTCAGTTTTTAATTTCTGGAAATTTTTTGGAAGGTAGGTGGGTGGGTGGGGTAAGGGGTGGCCGTGTGGGGTGAGGTATGGATAAATTAATTATATATTTAATTGGAATGAACACCTGAATTTTGAAATAATTTAACAAGTTTGTTAATTTTGAAATGTGATTTTAATATGTAGGATTTATGTATTATTCCCTTACAAAATATAGTAAAAATTAAATGTGAGATAAAAACAGTGAAATTTAGCCCATGTTTGAATTCATTTATTTGAAAATAAATTTTCTAAAAAAGTCATTTTTNTTTTAATATGTAGGATTTATGTATTATTCCCTTACAAAATATAGTAAAAATTAAATGTGAGATAAAAACAGTGAAATTTAGCCCATGTTTGAATTCATTTATTTGAAAATAAATTTTCTAAAAAAGTCATTTTTATGTAAAATTATGATTGAAAATAGAAAAAAGTTCAGAATTTATGTAAAAAAATTATTTTAGAGAAAATTATATGAACCACGGTTTTAAGTTTTCATTATAAAAAATTAAGTATTATCTTTTTTATTCACAATTCAAGTATTTTTGTTTTAAAACTATTTTTAGTTATTTTTATTTTGTCCAAAATTCTGTTAATTGTGATGATTTATATCTGATTTTCAATATTTGTGAAAGCTCAAAGCACAAATACATAAACTATAGAGGTCACAATTTTTGTATATCATTTTTTTACGTCACACGTGTTGTCAATTTTGCATGTCATGTGAATATAGTTACATTAATATAGGGATCGCAATTTTTGCATTTTACGCGAGTCACATTACAGCACAGTTTCGTGAACAATATAAATGATACAATAATTTCATTATGTAAAATAATCGTCACATATTAACTTTATCTAGGTGTTTAAATATGATTGTCAAATACGACTTGCATGAATATCATACCGTTCACAAGGAAGAAACATATTAAACAATACAAACTTACAAGTATACCGTTCATTTAATGCTATACAAGACTTGCTCATTTGAAACAACAAAAAAGTGAGATTTGCAGGTTTTTAGCACCCAAAAAGGATTGATTTTCAAATTAAAAGTCAAAATGCAAATTTTGTTGTCTAGATTAGGAATTTGGCCGTTCCATTAAATTTTTTGATTAAAATATAAGTTAAAATCAATAACTAATATTAATCATACGTTTTATAAGATCCACAATTTTTTAACTACACATTCATTTAACTTTTATAAAAATATACTAAAAATCTGAGTAAACGAAAATGGTCAAATTAAAATAAAAACTACTTAGTTGATAAAATTGAAATAAAGTTGAGTAACCAACCCAAAGCAAATTTGTAAGTTAAGTGAGCTCAAGTGACATTTCTTCCCAAAGAAAAAATTGAGATACGGACTGCTATTTTCAAGAAAGTCTCTATTTTTAAAGAGCATATTTCATCATTTGGAGAGCATCTATAAATTTAGTGAACTAAAATTTTAAAGTACTCTAACAAGCTCTTTATTTTTAACACTTCATTTTACTACTCTCAAAAAATATTTATTATTTTTGTTTATCTTTTATTTTAACTAACTTTTCTTTAAATTGTTTTACTATTTTCTTATATTAAAAATTGAAACACTTTAAATGCATTTAATTATAGAGAGTTTGTTTGTCTCTAAATTAAAATGTTAATTTAAAGAGTCTTTTGGAGTATGATTTTAAATATTGACTCTTTAAAATAGAGAACATCTCATGTTTAAAGAGTCTATTAGAAATGCTCTTAAAGAGAAGCAGTGCATTACACATGATCCCCTGAATAATTTCGATTTAATACTGGAGCCCACCTGTTCTTTTCATGAGTCACTTGCCTCGATGGTCACTTGCCTCAATGGTCACCGAACTTATGTCCGTGTCTTTGCTTACTGAAATTTAAGATTTTGAGTTTTGGCCATTAAACTTATCCAAAGATGTC
>CAIGRN010073371.1:0-10840 GCA_903798345.1 Fraxinus anomala
GAGCTATTAAAGAGATTCAAGACTTTCAGAATTTGTTTCCACCTTCTTTGGATCTTTAATTTGATGTTATAATAATTTATTTTGTAATTAATATAATGCTTGGCTAATTTTAGGGATACTATGATAATGTTGAATCCTACGTTTTGTTATTTTGTTATTCAATTATGGATTTTAATATTGAATGTTTATTCTATTTTGAATGATTGTTAGGAGATTAATTCTTTTCATTTAATTGATTTGTAATCGAATTGTCTTGTGATTTCTATTGACATTAGAGAGAATGATTAGGAATTTTTCACATAGTAGCAATCATTTGATCGAATAGGAGATAGAGATATACTGTTACTATTTACATGATCTTTATCAATGTTCTTGTGATTCAATATATCTTTACATGTTTACATCCTTCATATAGATATAGAAAAGTTACATATGAAGATAAGTTTAGTTCTACTCGAGAGATTATTGAATGAATTAGGAACATTGATCTTTATATCCAAATATGTGTTGTCAACTAATAAAATTGATATTGAAATGGATGAATGTAGGAAGATTTGAAGTCCTAGTGTATGTCTATTACTTGAGTTTCATAACGCTTTCCATTAATTAGTTAGGATTTAATCTTTTTTCTTTAATCAAGACTGTCCTAATTTATTTTTTTTACATGGATTTAGTTAAGTTGTTTTTCATTCCTTATTTATAAGAATAATGAATAATTGTTAATTTAGTTCATATTATCATCAAACCCAATTTATTATTACAACATAATTGGTCTAAGGGTAGGTTGCTTCCTAGGGCGGGATCCCAAGATAGTAGTGTTTGAGTGTGAAGGATCATGCTTCAATAAAATCCATTTATTCTTGTCATTCAAATCTCAATCCAATCAAATCTAGGAACATTGGACAATAAATATTTAAATAAAATCAGAAGTGGTCAAACCATTTATGAGAAACCCCATGTGAGAAATCAAATAAAGTCCCAACATTGTATTCTATATATTGAAGGGGATAGGGATATTATCCTGTCCTTTTATATGTAAATAGGGTATGGACCCTTCTTTTTAAAGTACATTGAATCCTTCTAAGTAACTTTATTTATACATGATCCCTATGGATAAATCTTTTTTTTTTTTTTTCATTTGAGGATATATATTGGGTGATATTTTGACAAGAACATGTGCATGGATATAAGTTCTTAATTGATAAGAGAGTTTGAAAAAACAAAATTCTACAATAAGTGAATGTAGATTTCGTAATGAGTTCATAAAGGAATTGAACTATTTTTAATGAGGTTAACATTTTGGACAAAACTCACACACCCTAAACGTGGTATGATAGCTAGGCCCCAAAAAGGGAGGGCGCACAAGATGCATCTCTAATTGTAACTAGGTAAAACGTGGACCCCAATTAGTTCGATAATCAAAATTATCTATAGTTTGTGCTCAAATGTGGTCATACCATCACAATGGCTCTTGATGTAGTGGAAGAACTAGGCATTGATGTAGCGTGTGATCATTCCTGATTTAAGGAAGGGGGTGAAAGATTATCGTTTAAAGCCTAGAGCAAGATGAAGCAATACTCCGTCCGGAGTGAGACTATTGAGAAAGGGACAACAAAATCCTACCACTACTAAACAAAGACTAAAATCGAATTTATAAGGGAACTGCTACTATTATTAATAGAAAAATCTTTTTTAGCATGAACAACAATTCATACAATTCAGTCATGAAATGAAATTTATTGAAGAATGTAATGTGTTGATTTTATGAAATAAAAAAGAGAAGAAAAATATAAATTAATTTGTTGGTTGATTGATTTCTAATTTTTTAGGCAGTGACGAAAAAGACAAATTTACCCAAATTCTAGATTGTTTGTTGCATTAGTTGTCCATTGTGCTAGGTGGATTGAATTCAATTGTAACCAAAATTTAAATTGTAATGGAGACCTTGTCCACATGGGGTTTGAATTTCGTATTCAATGGTTGTGGGGCCCGTATTCGTAGCGAAATGTCCTAATTCAATTGACCTACCAACTTTCTTTTGTCAAAATTCACAGTCAACTCGCATGGCATTCATTACAGATCTAACATATGATTGTGCTACAATTTTATTTAATCGAGTAAATTAATTTTAATTTGATAGCAATTAAAATAATTTCCTCTAATTTTATCTCTTAAATAAACAAAATTCACTGATTTAGTTCAAATGTGAATTAGATGATGGTGCTTTGATTTTATAATCAAGTAAATTAATTTTAACATGATCACAACTAAAACAATTTCATCTAATTGTCACTTAAATGAACAGAAATCACTGACTTTGATGTCCAATTCAATTGGATAAAGATACGAAATGTGTAAAAATTTATGAAATGCACAAAAATATAAGAAACATACAAAAATGTATACTAAACGGTGTATATATACATATATATATACTTGCAACCTGACTTTTAAATGTTTAAACATTATTTCTTAAAAATGAAGTTGAATATAGCAAACATCTTATATATGTATTATTCATTTTTTAAACATTTATCTTATATCATTCATGTGGTACACATGTTTTCATTCCGAACATGACTATCCATTTTAACAGTGACGATCGAACAAAAAGAGAATCTACAAAGAACTAGTCGGAACAAATAACTTCAATTCTCATCGTCGAAATTGGTTAATTAAAATCCGTCGGACGATTGATTTTACAAATTGAAAGTTGTCGACCTTGTGTATCGAAAGATCTAAAATAAAGATATATCTACAAAGATAATCTTGCTAAATTTATATCACGGTTTACGTCCTGACTTACCAAATTTACACTTAACACAATCTGACATCATCTTTCACATCTCACACATTTAATCTAACCATTATAACTCTTCAATGTCATCAAGTTGTCAACAAAGGTGTAAAAGAAGTTGTACAAATAGCATAATTCCTACAGAGAACTCGTTTGAGCAAATAACTTCGATTCTCATCATCGAAACCTGGTTAATTAAAAATTGCAGGATGATTGAGGTCACAAATTAGATTGTTGGCACTGTATATTAGAAAATCAGATAAAGAGAGAATCTATAGAGAACTCGTCGGAGCAAATAACTTCAATTCTCATCATCGAAATATGGTTAATTGAAACTTGCCAAAGATTGAAGTCACAAATTGGAAGTTGTCGACACTGTGTATCGAAATTTTTTAAGGTAACAATAACAACGGAGGTCGAAAAAATCAATGGCCTGTGACCAGTTCTCTTGAATTTGTGACATGTGACGTATAAACCGTGACATGTGATATTGGTCCATGACTTGTGACAAGTTCTATTGTATCTATGACATGTGGACAATGATCTGTTACATATGCAATATAACATGTGACTTGTGAACTGATACTTGTAACAATGAATTGTGATATGTGACATGTTATCAATGCACAAAGACATGTAACATATCATTCGTGACTAGTTAATTTTGCTATGTGGTATGTTAATATTGATTTGTGACCTATACAATATGACATAGGGTTGGACATGGTCCGATTTGGTTCTAAATAGAACCGAGGTGAACCTAAATTTTTGAGTATTTAGTAAATAGAATCGTGGGGTCCAAATTTAACTATGGAACGGGTTCGATTCGATTTCATTCCATTCCGTTTGGTTCGATTCCATTTGATCCCGAGTTCTGTACCATAATTAATATTTTTAATATTAAAAAAATACTATATTAATTTAACTAATGACTTATCCAATCTTAACTCTTATAATTCAATTTAAAATTATACAAATAACAAGTTGTATAATAAGATTCATTCACCAATATACACAAATTACCAATAAAATAAAATAATAATACTAAAATATCGATGATTTCATCTCATTGATTCCTTTGCTTCAAGCCTTCAAATCAACAAAAAAAATGAAATATTTTTAAATATTGCTAGTACTTACCAACCATTTAATTAGTTGGCAAATTTATTTACAAAAAAATTAAAATAATTTGATTTATTTAATTAAAAAAAATTAGGGAGATTCAGTTTTATTCGATTCTTTGGTTCTTGGTTTTGAACCGAGAATCGAACCAAATCCATCGATTCTCGATTCAAATAGTCGTTCGATTATTTTACTTAAGAACAACCGCTCAGTTCAGTTCGAGTCCAATTCAGTACTAGATTTTTGTCCAACCCTAAGATGACCTATGACATGCAGAGTGTGACATATGACATGTAAACATGATTTGTAACCAGTTCTTTTTTATTTGTGACTTGTGAACATTTGCATGTGACTTATGCATAATGACACGTGACCTGGTACATGGGACATATGACCATCACCGGCACCACCACCGGATATCAACATAAGTCATTGTGCATAGGTCACAAGAAACACCACACCACCACTGTCGGCACCATTACCATTACCACCACTATCGTCGCTAGCACCATTACAACCTGAACCACCACCAACCGCAAACACCACTGCTGTATCGCATAGCACACTACCACTGTACTGCACGGCGCAATACCACCTCACCATCATCTAAACTTCACTCATCATCTAAACTCGTGCAAACCCACCACTATACTGTTATCTGAACCCACCACCACACATCGCCACTGTCTGCTTCGTGTAGTGACAATCATCACCCCAAATCTTTGCAAAGAGCACAAAAAAAAAAAAAATCATTTACCACCATAACCACAACTCCATAGCTTCCATTTTGGAGAAATCAAACTCAAGAAGAAGAAGAAGAGATCTGGTGGTACCAAGGCAGTTGTGCACAACGTCGCTACTACGCTCAGCAGTGATGTGCGTTGCTTAGCGCCGTCACCACTGCTACCGGATGCGGCGAAGTGCTCTTTCGCGCAATTTCCTGCATCGGATTGTTATGACAATATCTCCGACGCAGGCGACAATGAAGGGTGCATGACTGTAGTGTTGTAGCCATAAGGCGCAAGAGAGTAGGAGATTAGAGAGATGGTGGGTATAATTATTTTGATTGACTATTAATATCGTATTTTATTTAAGATTATAACCTGAAATATGAAAGATATAACCTAATATCTTATTTATGAAATCAATCTTAACAAACATGCCCCCCATATATTTTTCACTTAAAAAAATATGCTTAAATCCAGCCCAAAAAAATTTATCCAGTCAATTTCAAATTATCCCAAGCCCAATGTTAAATTGCCCAAATTTAGTTAAATACTCCACACTAATGCAACTCAAATAATTCGTTACCAAATCAGGAATTTTATTTCATCCATGTTTGACTGTTTAAAAGTTCACTTATATTAAATAAGTAAAATTTATTATAAGCAACTTTTATTAATTAAAGTTAAATATAAACGACTTAATTTAACAGTTAGAGATACTACATATTTGGTCAAGCTTTAATTATTATTTTCTACGTGTATGTTTTCATATATTACTTATTTATACTTACAACAAAAATTAACTTATTTGACCATGATATATATGCTATTATAGTAATTAGTAACTTTCTCTATATTTGATTTTGCCAATTAAAAGAATATTTATTTAAAAAAATTTATTTATAAATTAATATGATTATATGTAAATTATTGAAGTGAGTCAAACATGTACGTAAAATAAATCCAACTTCTTTGTATCCTTTATATTCTTGATCGATTATTCCAACTTTAGGTTTGATTAGAATGTGTTGATATAGAAAATTGATGCTTGCTTCATATAGTGTTCTCTTAATGGTGACGTATACAATCATGTATTTTTGAATGTGTTTTGGTCAACATTTTCAGTCGTTTGAAATGATTGGTTGTCAACTTTTTTTTTTTCTTAATATATATATCTGTTGGTCATACTTTTGCCACTTTATATTACTAGGGAGGGCATTAATTTCCTATTTGACAAAGAAAGTTACGAAGATTTAGTATGACATCTTAAGGTTGACATCTAAATTGTTACTTGTTCAAGTAAATGATCCACTTGTCACTAGTGTCATCAACTAAACCTTTTAAACTAGATCTCGTGTGACAAAAACATGTCTTATGGCATGAGTTCATTGAATTTTTTCCTTAATTTTCAGCCCACCCGATGTCTCTTTCTATCTCCATGGAGCTGGCTCAAAGGTCTATTATGTAACCAAATTTCAATTTATTTCAATCAGATAACTACACTTTAATTTGATCTCATTTGAGTTAACTCCATCCAATTCCGTTGCTTAGACTGATGGAAGTCATTGACATGACGTTATATGTATCGCCAATGAAAATCAAGGCAATAAACATACTTACATTTATACAAACATCACTATTCATTAAAGGATCAACAACAGAACATAAGATTCCAATACCTGAATGAATCTCACAAACTACAGAAGAAGATTGCTCAATCAACTTCACTCATAGTGTCAATACGGTATCGCACACCTTTCACACTTTCGTCTCATCCTCACCTCATTTCTGCCTGGATGGGATCGATACAGAAACTAATCTCGGTAACTATAAACTTGCACTAGTCTTTCGAGTATTTATCGAACGCCCTTTCCAGACATTACTGCCACACTTCAAAAACACCACATATCACTACTACTATGAAATTTCCTGTCATAGCATCAGCAAACATTACTTCAACTGGAATTCAATGAATTAGTATCACACCCAACTTTCACGGTATTACCACTTCTCTCTTTATCCTTTGGTTTCGTCATTCACAACGTGCTAAACCGACATTTGGAAACTTGTTTTAGCCAAACCAAAGGTTGATGCAGGATGCACCTAAAATGCATGACAGGTAAAGCAACTGCTGAATGAACCTATCGGACGAGTTCGTCGGAAAAATATGGATTTACTAGAGGTTCTTGAAACTGGAATGGCCTGGTTGGCTAATGCCGCGCTTCTCATTTCTTGGGCCTTCTTTTGTGCTGATCTCAATTTGTTCATAATTTTGTCCATGGATGATGACCTCTTCTTTTCCAATTTCATCTGAAATGGGTCAAATCATTACATTCTTTCCTTATTTTTATAGTGCACCAAGCAGAAAGACCATCTATCTTAGAAACAGGACTGAATTAATAAAACATATGTATGTATAATCCTTGTACTATTTACCGGAATAACTTGAAAAAGCATGTGTATAATCCTTGTACTTATCGGATAAGTCTAAAGCAACTTTTAATTTTAATTCTTGAAAATGGCTTGTCGATTTGGAGTTTTATTTTATTTGCTTTTCATCACCAGAGAAACAGAAATTCATATCTCTTATAGGGTATTTCATAGACTTCACCTGAATTTGTATTAGAATGAGTAGATAGAACATAAAATCCGCATATTTTTATTTCCTAATAGCCAAAAAGGGGCAGTCAGGGAGTACCTCTAGCTTCCTTATTGCAGCCTCAGCTTTTGCTTTCTGCATGTTCTCCCAGGCAGTAATTTTAGCTTCCTCCCGCTTAATACTGAAATGAACGGTGATCCTAATAAGTGATTAGAAATAAACACTGCATTTTGTCTACTTCCATAGAATGGATACGTTTATCAGAGGTTTGATTTTGTGCATATTTACAAATTACAATTTCTAAAAATACAATAAATTATGAAAAATACAAACTGAACAGTCAGGGAAAAGAAGGAAAACATATTGCTGAAACCATTGAAGATGGAAAATTTAACGGCCAATTGAATGAAGGGGTGACTTTTTGAGCAGGTAATTCATTAGGGAAGTAATCAGTCATTAATTAAGATTGCATGCTCTAGCATCTGAACATTGGTTATAATAAGATCATTAATTTTTGTCTTTTTTAGTAATGAATTCCTTTGATTTTAAACGTTCAATGTCCTCTTCAATTTAATTGCCAGCTCTACTTTGTGTAAATATTGAAGAAAAGCTCAAGAGAATAAGCTATTGGAAGAAAAAAGTTACTTGGAAATACTCTTAGACAAATCTGAAACTTCCCAACTAGCAGAACGAATCTCAGCAGCTTTTATTTTCCAGTCATCTGCATTTTCACAGCCCTTTCCCTGAATTCGACTCCTGTGCTTCTTAGACCATCTAGACACAGTGACTCGTTCATCAACTGGCACATCCCTGATTTCTGGTTTAGACGATTGAACAGTCTGTAACTCTAAAATGGGTTGGATAGACGGGGTTGCTAAAGAGAATGATGACTTTCTCCCAGATGAAGAGTGGGTATCACTCTCAGGACTCATCTGAGTCGCCATATCCCTCCATGAAACAGCACAGGATATGCTGTCTGCAGTATCGCCAATACCATCATATTTCTCGCCTGTACATTAAACTGAATAAGAACTCGCCACAATCAAAAAACATTTATGTAATCAACTGACTGGGATATACTACCAATTATAATCAAAGTCCTTTGAAACAGCAATAAGGATGAAGAGAGGTGCATGACCGATTACAGTCAATACCGAATTGTAAACAAATTAAATTATCAAGCAAGCCAGAATTTTCTTACTTAAGTAGTAGCATTGACCAAAAAAACACACTAAACAACAATCATGCATTGTGATATATCATTGTCAATCTTATAATAAATTATAATTATAAACAGTATGATGTTAACTCATGCAATGTCAATAGTCATGTTCTTGAAAGATAGCATTGAACATGATGATAACAAACAAGAGGTTAGGAAACATAAAAGAAATGATTGGTATGAACATAAAATTTTGGAGAGCAACAACACATAAAAAGTAAAATTGTACCTTGGTGGCTAGGGAACGGTGATTTCCTCAGCATTTCAGAGCATCCATGTATGCTAATTGATCTTTCCATGCAAGGGTCTGTACCTATGGGGACGTTTCCACTGCCTCCATATTGAATTGATAAACCATCTGCAGCCATTACGCCAGCCGAGAATGGAGAATTTGCAACTAATTTCCCAGCATTCCCTCCTCCAATCGTGGGTGCAGCAGAAGAAAATAATTGATCGTAAGAAACGCCAGGAGGCCCAAGTGGCCCGCTTTTTGATTTGGGACGCCTCTGTGGCTGCTGAACTGATGGTTTCACAGCACCATCTCCAGTCATTGGACTAAAAATCCATCTCTCTGCATCTTCCCATTTTGAAGGTAATGTCCTCCCACTATTGTAAGGCAAGAACACAGTATTCACTTGTCTCCTAATTGCATTTGCATGCAACGGAACACGTTCAGAACTCCAACCCTTCTGCATCAAACTCACGTGTCGATAATTAGGCGTTCCAGGGCTTGGAAACATACCAGTCTGGCAAGTCATAACAGATGGTTTCTTCACAAATCCATATCGAGGCGAAGAGGAATTTGCAACATTGATCGCAGAATTGTTCAGATCAAAAGAAGCAGGCCTTCTTCTGTCTGCCTGCTTCAACAATGCTTCAGATCTTGACCTCCGGTCTTGACACTCTAAATCAAATAGCCCACCAAGAAAATCACAATATAATCAAATAAAACAGAGTTCTCTCGAAATGGGCAATGGCATTAAAAATGGTACATTTAAGTGCTAGAGAGAATGAACTTCTTGCAGAATCTAGGACTAGATTTTCATCTTCAGTCGTCTCAGCTTCACTGATATCTAATTTGTGAACTGTGTATAAATCAAATTTGAGGGAAAACAGCTAGTTATGTGAATCAAAATTTGAAATAATGACAATATCCAGCTGATCTAGAGTCCAAATATTTAACAATGAGTGAACAGTACCTTTAGCCTTTTGCATTCTGCTGATGTTATCATTATTTTTTTGCACTAGTGTTAATTTGTTTGGATCTGGATCTTGACCTCTAGATGACTCAGAAAATTGATGCCATGCCAAATGCTGTTTCAAATAAAAGATTTCAACTTTTCAATTCCATCGAACTAGACATTTTCCGAGTTTTAAACAAATTTCACTATATCATCAGAATCCATTCAATGCTAAAGTCAAACCCATCAGAATATAGACAAAAACACACAAATGTATACCCAGAAAATGCATTTGCAGAAAAATTTAGGATCAAACAAGAAATGAGAGGAAGTGAATAGTATTACTTGAGAAACTTCAGAAGCAAGAGAATTTTGATCATGTACATCAGAGGCGAAAGAGCAGCATTCCACACTAACAGAAGTAGAGGAGAAGATGCTGAAGTTTGATTCTCCAGTGAAAATTACAGAATCCGGGCTCATATCTCGGGTCCTGAAGCCCGATCTCAAATCTTGAAAGCCCAGCTCTGGCATTTTCAAGAGAGAGGCGGAGGAGGCAGAAAGCTACCTTAATCTGTGTGAAGACTGAGTACAAAAATGGTGTCTTTTTCATGTGCTTTTAGTGTGGATTTACGTTTTAAAAAAACAAGGGTATTTGGAGTTTGAGAGTGTTAAGGAAGACCATAAGGGGTCTTAATTCTAATCATGATGTCAAGCCAAATTTAGTGGGATTCTCTGCTTTCTATGTTGTTAAAAATGGGGATCTGTCTTTCTTTGTCGCTCCTGCAAATTTGACTGGATTTGAAAAGTTAATATAATGTTTGGCTGAGCTTAAAATATAACAAGTATTTAACTTTTTAGTCATCTTTTCAGATGTCGAAAGTTGCATTGCAAGCGCAGAACTAACGCCCTTGGGATGTATTCCGTCACAAAGGACCATTAAGCGCCAAATTGAAAGGTTGAGACAATGTTCGCCACATTTTAAAATGTTGGATCAAAACATAATTTGAGCTATAATTTGGGACCATTTACGCCAATTTCCCTTACTACTCCGTTTTCAAGTTTGAGGATCAATATAATACAGATCTAATAGATTGAGGCTTCCAAGTGAAACTTTTCTTTTCTAGGGGGAACTTTAAAAAAGGCCTAGTCAAAGGTCTTTAATTAGTTTTTGATTTTTTCACAAGTGAATAATTC
>CAIGRN010073384.1:0-14010 GCA_903798345.1 Fraxinus anomala
TTCGAATGAGTAATGAATATTAGGGAAAAACAATTTCATATAATGATCACCTTAATTCCTAAGAATTGTGGTTCTAAGAATTCCTATAACAACCGCAATAATTAGTATATGTATCTCTACACGTTATACTATTTTACCGGGTTTTATTATACAGTCTAAATCTCAAACTCACCTCTCGATTCGTAAGAGAATCACAAAATCATCAAATTATTGATCAAGTAATTTAATGCATTAAACTCATAATAAAACCAACACANATCAACTAATTTAATGCATTAAACTCATAATAAGACCAACACATGAAAGAATAAACCAGAGAGATCTTGGATTAAAGAATTAAGAGTCTCAAAAGACTACATTTTTCGCCCTAATTTAGAGTTTAGTTACACAATGTAAAAAGAAAAATAAATAAATAAACTTGAATACATCACTGGATTATTGGAATAAAGATAATGAAAAGAATAAACTCTTGCACCAAGGTCTTCTTCTGCTTCCAATCTTTGCTTTGATCTTGAATCCCGCAATAAATTTCTTCTCCCGATTTTGCTCTTCGATCTCTCGTTATATTTCACCTTTTCAATTTATGGAACCCCCTTTATTAGTGTTTCCTTAGGTCTATTTATACTTCCCTACACGTTTTTGGCCAATTTGGAGTCTTTTTCTGGGCTTCTCACGCCCCACAGCAAAACCTAAAAGTTTAACGGCGCAGCACCTAGGCATGGCGACAAATTTCAGGACAGCATCTGGGCACTATGGTAGCAGTGCCCTGAAAATAATCGACTTTGTAGCGCCTGGGCGCTGATTCATTGTCCAACCTATGTCTGCTTCAGTATGTCTATCATAACTTTTGTTCCTGATATCCAATTAAGGCGATTCAAAATGCTTTCGAAAGATAACTCAAAATGATACAACTTTGATGAAAATAACTCTTTTTCAGTTCGAATGTTTATTGGGCCAAAAATGGATCTCAATCTCCAACTAAAAATATGGACATCCTTGTGTGGTTGAAAATTAATTTGTTTTCACTCCTTTTGACATTTAGTTGTATCCATTTGACCCCTAACATTCTCGGATCTTCATCGTGAGCTTCGACACAATCTTTTGAGTATTTTCACTTTAGCCCCCAACTTTGAATCTCGCCATTTTTCACCTTTTTCTTTCAATTTCACTTCCATTAATTAAGTTTCACGTAATAACACAATTATAATAAATTAGGCTATAATTTCATTAAAAGAATTACGAAATGTCAATATTTTGGAACTCGAATAAGTGTATAAAATATACTTATCAAATCGCAACGCAACGCAAGAATTAAACTAAAAATAACAAGTTTTGAATTAGAAACTAAAAATCAAAGAGTTTCGTCATCCATCCAATACAATTGAATTTAGCCTAGCATGTTAATATAAGAATTACATAGAAAATAAAAGGAAGTCATCACCCGAATCATAGAAATATGAAGAAATCTAGAAATCGTCACTTCAAGCTTTCAAATCCGGACCCAAATGATGAAATCCTTCTTTGTTGCATTTTGGCCCCTAAACTTTCCACGAGTTCTTTTTTTTTTCTTCCATCTTCACTTCTCTCCAATCCTTGCGCTTCTCTTCGTGTCCAATTGAGTCCTTACATTCTCGACTCTTCGTTTCTTGCTCCAAACTAACTTTCGATTATTTTCATTTTAAACCTCATCTCCTCTTTTTGCTTCGGTTAACTCCCTTTCTTGCTCATTTTCTCCAATTTCATTGTATTCATCGATGATAACCTAAAACATGCAATAAACAACACACTAAGCCATAATTCATTCCAAATAATAACAAATATCCATATTTTGACAATCTAAATAAGTGTATGAAATACATTTATCACTCAACATCACTTTAATATATGTTGCAACACAATCACGACAAATGGGAAGTAACATCAGAATTCTCATATTCTGCTTATCATAAAAAATTTGTACCAAAAATATTTACGTATTCCATTAAGTCATGCTCCAAGTCCATTTATTAATTTCAATAAATACATAGTTTTTTTTAATAACTTCCATAGCCTTTGCTTTTCTAGCCTTCCCTCTAAGAATGTTATAAGTGTGCTTAGATCCAGTAATATCTAATTAGGCACAAAAATTGGAAACAAGTTATAATAGATCACATAACCTACTCAAAAACCCACACAACTCATAAACGTATATAAAATGTGGTATTTTAAATATTTTTATAATATTTTTCATTTTCCAAAAAAATGAGAGCACTTCAAAAAATAGCTCCCACTGGCCAAATACCAATTAATAAATATTCTTGATTTTAAAAAAATTCAGAATTTAGTCAAGTTAAAAAAAATATTTTTAATACTTTTACAAATTTATTTCAAGCATTAAATACAATAAAAAATTATTTTTAACTACTCAAAAATTAATTTACTTACACTGAAGAATCAAGAATAATTCAAGAACCAATCCACAATTTTTTAGAATTAAAATCGAATTCCTCACGTGCATGACCAATCTGCAATAATTTTATTAAATTAATAAGAAAAATGGGGAGCATTAGCACCACCATGCCATTCTTGAAAAAACTACTCAATTGGTCATCCCAACTAATTTCGACATTCTGAGTTCATCTGTGTAGTCAAATTTTACAAAATTCATGTTTAAAGCCATGTTTGGAATATCAACAGATCTGCCCGAGAGTCAACATGGCAAAAAAATGCAAAATTTTCAAATTTTCAACCAAACTTCGAGAAATCATAACTTCTTCATTTGAAGGCCAAAATTAATGATCTTTATATCATTGGATAGATATTGAGAAGATCTATCCAACCATATCAAATGAGAAGCATGAAACATAGTGTAGAAGAAGTTACCGAGTGATGAAATTTTGGATTTTACCAATCTTCTTACAAAAAATAGATTTACATCCAAATTTCGGGAGGTCATAACTTCTTCATTTCAAAGTCAAAATTAATGATTTTTATATCGTCAGAAATTTCTCGAGAAGTTGTATCCAACCATACCAAATGGGGAGCATGAAACATAGTGTAGAAGAAGTTATCATGTGATGAAGTTTCAAAATTTACCAATCTTCATGTAAAAATTCAGATTTACATCCAAACTTCAAACCCTCATAACTTCTTTGTTTTAAGTCCAAAATTTAAGTTCTTTATATGGTTTGAAATCTTATTAAAATACATTTCTAAAAATACTAATTTGACTACATAATTGTTAATGTATAGAAAGCAATAAATTATCAAAAGATGTCATTAAATACCACATAAGGTTCAAAACTTTACATATAAATTCATAACCCAATTGTATCATGTAATGACATATTTAAGCATGTATTACTACAAGGAATTGTACCTTATGGCTCTGATACCAATGAAGTAATTTGTAACATATTTTAACATGAATTTCGGATCAATATGCTTACTTGAAATGATGAATTCCAAAGATCAATATGCTTACTTGAAATGATGAATGCCAAGAGCTTTTGAATGGTTGAATCACATTGTTTTCCACAAATCCAAATATACAATTTTCTTGCACTCCAATGGTCCCAATCCCAATCACAATAGAAGGAGATTATTAGCCACAACCTAAGTGCCATTTTTTGTAAGTTTTCATGCCAAAATAGTGGTTCTAGGTACCTTTCAATTTTGATGATATTTTCCATACGAATATTCACCATTTTTTTGTCATATTCTCCCTCTCTTCTTTGCTAGACAAAAAAAATAATAATAAATAAATAAAAAATAAAAAAAATTGGAGGTTTTATGGGAATTATGAGAGATTATGGGTAATTATGGATTTGAATTCCAAATTCAAATCACTCACACCAACCCTTTTGATATCTTATGGGTAGGGTCACCCATGATCCATATTTTCTAACAATATGTGTCCAATCAAGTCCCTTTTGTAGCCTTACAAAAGTCTTGAACTAAATTTAACTTGTCATAAAATTTAATGAATTACACATACCATAATGAGTTTCCTAGAAAAAATAGGAGAATGAGTTGCAGCCCTAAACTTATATTAGCCATACGGGATGGCCACGGCGGTCGATTTTCATATATTTAGAGAAAGAAATTGTTCTTTTTCTTTTATCGTGTGATTTTTGCATTTGAAATCTTGTTTTCGCAATTGCTTTCGAAATTTTTTAGTGCCTTCTCACCCCGCGGTCACAACTTGGAGGAATACCAAAGAGGATTTGGGAGTTGGAAGTGATAAGTGCATTTTTGTACACTTATTCGAGCCATATTACTAAGTTTTTGTATCGTTTTGTATTGAATTTTATTTAACTTGGGTTAATTTTATCTTATTTCTATTTTGGAGCAGTTTCTAAGCAATTGGAAAAGAAAGAATGATCAATTGGCCAATGGATGGAAGTTTGGAGACTAATATGCATTTGAGTAAAAGTTGAAGTACTAAAATCAGAGTAATTTAATGTGGAGGACCAAAATGGAAGAAAGAATGAAGAAAATGGCTAAAAGAAAAATTCGAGAAGTTTTTATAACTGGGCAACCGCCGAGTTATATAGGTCGGGCGGTCACTCGGCCCTTAACGTTAATTACAGGGGCTACTTAGTATACCTGGGTAGCCAACCCAATTTATTACTTGGCACCCGCCCACCCCAATTCGGCTAGAAAATATTTTTTCCTCCAGAATTCAATTCCAACCAGGAAACTTTTGTTTGGGCCATGATATGTACGATATTTGGAGATCTTTTGGGACTCTTTAGAGGGACTATAAATATCAACTCTCAAAACATAATTAGGGATGGAGAATTAATTGCTAAAGGAGGCAAAGAACAAGATTCAATTTCTAGAACTTCAAGATTGAATTCAAGAATTTTCGGGTGATGAATTACTGTTATATCTTTTGTTTTCTTTTTTATAACATGTTAGGCTAGATTTATTTGTGCTAAGAGAATGATGAACCTTGTAATATGAATTTTTAATCTTTAGCTTTAAATATTTGACATTGAAAACACGTTTTAGGATTTTAAATGATTTACATGATTATCTTTTCTCTACGATTATTATGCACGTAATTGTATGAGTTTGATGGCTTATTTTATGCATTCGAAAAAGGAAAATAGGTTCGACATAGTGTAAATCGTCATAGGGTCTGATAGGAGAGAGAAATATACCACTATGCTCTATGTAAATTTTTAAGTGTTCATAAAAATTCATGCAATCTTGTATATTTGCATCCGTCATAGAAATATAGGTAGGTCATAAATGATAGTAGGTTCAGCATTACTAGATAGAGATAGGAATATTGATTCCTCAAAATTCAATCGTATTGTCAAAGTGTAGAACTAAGGTTAAAAAGGATTATTGGATGAGAATTTAGGATTCTAGTGCGTTTTTCATTTATTAAACACCACAATTTGTATTTAGTATAATTTGCATTTCGTTTAGCTAATTTACTAATAATTACATAAGTAGATTATTTTACTCATAATTCTGTCACAGACAAACACACCATATTATTCGTGTTTCGGTTAAGGTTGTGATAATTAAAATTGAACTAAATCAATCATGTGGGAAGATACTTGGACTCAAATCCACTTTATTACTTGTTAACGAGCAGTACACTTACAATGATTTTAATTTGAAATACATTTTCATGAAGAGGAAGCTTGTTGACCAAGAAATCTTGAGATGGAGGAATCCTGAAAATCAAGAAAACTTATAGATCAAGAAGAAAAATTCATGAAAATGCTCAGTCTGTTAAATTTGGAATTACAAATTAATCACAGATAGAGGATAATATCAAGCTACTCCTTTATGTGATTAATTTAGTTTGAATGCAAACTTAATCTCTTTAGTAGATCTTGAGACCAATTTCTTGAACGAAATTATTTTTTAAATTTACCAATTCTTTAACTTATTTTTCCAACATAATGAGTTATAAAAAGAAAGTTACATAAGAAGAGTAAAAATTTATTATGTCTCTATATTAATCATCAAGATTCATATGGGCTAAAACCTTGGTTTGTCCCTGAAATTATATGAATATTCGAAAATGGTCCTTAAATTTTAAAGCATAAATTTTTACACTAAAATATGTAATGTTTACCTCATTAGTTCCTAAAATCCATTCCATTTTCCTTCCATGGCAAAAGCTAACTATGAGGTTGATTTAGCTCATGTGGCTTAACCATGGATGTTAATTGTCCCAAAAAAAAAAAGATCATTTATGACTCCTATTACGCCTTACAGTCGAGACTCAAGTTAAAGTGCCACGTACCAATCTACGTATGCAGAAAAGTCAACAAAGACCTAACTTGTCAAATCTAACAGAATCATGTGAACGGCCGAAGCCCTTACTCCAAAGCACCTACTCCAAAGCACCGCCTAAACAGCCGAAGTGCTTGAGTTCGAAGTACTACATAAGAGAGATTGAAGAAGTCGAAGCTTTTCATTCAGAGAACCACTACAAGTTCCCTCCAGCCGAGGTCCTCAATTTACCTGAAGCTCATGAAGGTGAAGCTGTCTCATCTTTAAAAGTGATTGATATAACATTTGTAATTAAAAATGTCAGGTGTGTCAGTCTATTGTATAGGACGACTAACCCATTGTAAATGTATTAATTATATGATAGACAGTGATGTGAAGCTTCAATCAACGAGATGAGGCAACATGGATTAGATCCAATTGATACCACGTCGGCTAAGGCACTATAAATAAAACAACTTTGTAACTGAGAAGGGGATTTTCGAAAATTAGATTCTTGAACTCTTGAGAATAGAAATTACTTTGGAAACTCCCAATATACACACTTGCCTTTCCCTATATTTGGAGTGGGATCTTTTAGTTGGTTTACATTAGTATTTGATTGTTGATTGTTGTTAGTGCAATCACCCTTGCTTCACTCACCGGAGGTCGAATACTTTTGTCTCCCGCTGTAAAGTATTTTTTGTGTTCACGATTCGTTCCATTACACATCAGTGTTCCGATCAAAATGCGTCGAAATTTACTTAAGTTGGCATGAGTAGGCTGGATGCATGTTGTCTACATAAATTTCACATTTTATGGGATCAACAAATTAGCACCATCTGTGGAAAATCATACATTTTAAACCACGAAGTTCCCGGAGAAAGAAGCAGATGGAAGTAAGTTGAAAGAAATTTTCTAACCCTTCAAAAATGGGTGTTCTTGAAGAAAGAACCATTGGAAAATTTGAAGGAAAAATCGTTTGGTTACACATTAATCTGATCCTTGGGAAAAAGGAGCATTTAGTTATATAAAAGCTTACTAAAATGAGTTCAAGCAGTGAAAAAAATGCACCTCGAAGGACGAGGAAATGTCCTGAAGAATGGGAGCCTTCGCATGTTGTCCCATCAACCGCCTGCTACCTCACCAGCAACATAGGTGAGGTGGGTCAAGGGGCGGAGCAAGGATATCGACAAGGCTCACCAGATAGGTGGCTATTAATATGAAGAACATAATTCAGCAGAATGTAGCAATTCGTGAACTACTTATGAGTACGCAGGGCCAAGGATACCCAGTTCCTCCATAGATAGTGCTAGGAAATATATTTCGCGGCACTTCATATGGGCATTATCATGAAGAAGAAGAAGCTCAAACCCAAATTGCTAGGCATCAACATCACACCAAGATGGAAGCCCTCAAGGAAAGAGAGGTTGAGGTTGAAACATCAACCAACTACGCCTCTGAACTACCTCATGAGCCTCCATTCAATTTTCCTCCAAATTATGAGCCAGAGGATCTGCCTCAGAGATCTGTAAGCATATTCGATAAACTGAGCCCATGGGTGACTAGGAATAGGCAGGCTCAACCTTCACTCGTGCCAAGAAATAGGCAGGCTCAACCACTTTATATGCTTAAAAATAGGCAACAAGAGCCTCTTCATTTCAAAAGATAAGAAGAATTAGTTCGCCATGATGAGCCTCAAATTCCTTTCCCTAGAATAGGCACAAGAGGAGAGAACGGGCTAGAAGTGAAGTAAGACCTTCATCTGCAAACTCAATATAGAGAAGATGGAGATTCTGATGGACTACAAAGGTCCTACAACCTTGACGACGACGATGATAATTCACCAATTTCGCAAGTCATTAGGAAGAATGCCTTTGTACTGAACCACTTCACACTTCCCAAAATTGCAAAGTATGATGGGATGAGTGATCCGACAAAGCATCTCAATATCCTCAAGACTCACATGAAATTTAACCCCGTTAATGAAGTGTAGAGCTTTCCATTTGGTACAGGTTGCCAATAGGGAGCATCCGAAGCTTGCCGAATTTGAAAAAGTGATTCATTAAACGTTTCACCATAAGTAAAGAAGGTGAATGGCCTATCCAATGCCTATAGGATATGCGATAACAGCAGGACGAGTCTCTAAAAATTTTATTTTCCCGCTTCGCAGATGAGATGACCTACTATGTGTAGGTGATAGATAGGGAAGTTCAAACGGCCTAAGTGGAGGATTGGACATGAACTCTCTTTTCTAGAGAGATGTACAATACCAAGACCCTACCAGCTATGACGCCTTGCTGGAAATGATAAGGCAGGAGATCCTCAATGAAGAATTGAGAGATCATAAAAATAGGGTGACTCAAGGCCTCCCACCTCCTCAGAGGCGGATATGAAGAGGTCCAACCTCACACTTAATGGACTACCAGGCCGATCAATCAACCTTACCCAGGACAAGCATTAGCTGTAGCAACCTTAAGTGCAGTACCCATGTAGGACTATGAGGAAGTAAATCCTAGTACTAAAATGTACCAAGGAAGAAGAACTTATCAAAGATTTCTCAAACAGAGAGAGGTAGGGGGCGAGGCGCTGAACCTAGAAATAGGGATGAAGCGCCCCTATATTGTACATACCATCACTCATACAGCCATAGCACTGAGGGCTACAAGGACATTGCAAGACACCTTCAAAGTGCTAGTCAAGGTAGAAACAAATGCCTCCAAAGAGATACACCAACAGCCTGGGAATGCTGAGCTGAGGTATCCTAATAGAAACAAAGCTCCAAGGAGGGACAATGATGAACAAATCAGGGAGGGTGAAAGACAATGAAGGAACCCCCCAGCGAATGCAGACCAAGAGCCTATCAGGAAAATTGTTATGATTTTTGGATGCCCATATGTCGGGGGAGAGATAAGGAACTCTCAAAGAAATTATACCAAAGAAGCGGCCGACCTCCTATAACAAGCTTCAGAGTCAATCGAGCCTCAATTGAAAGTACAGTTCAACCTATCTCCTTCACCTAAGATGATATAGTGGATATGCATTATCCACACCATGACACCCTAGTAGTGAAGGTCGTCGTAGCACGCAATAGCCTAAAAAGAATGCTAGTGGATAACAGAAACTCAGTTAACATCATCTTTGGAGCCACCTTTGATAAGATGAAAATCGATCACGAGCTTACCCCAATGAGTTTTCCCTTATATGGCTTTACAGGTGATAGCATCATTCCAAGGGGTAAAATCACTCTACCAATAGAGATGGGGACCGCACATTTGATTGCTCACCACTTCATTGAATCCTTGGTGGTAGATAATCGCTCTGCTTATCAATGGTACCGGGGAGGCCAGCTTTGAAGGAACTATGGGACATTACTTCCATTCATCGCCTTTGCATGAAATTCCCAACTAAGAATGGAATAGCGATGGTTAAAGGTGACCAAAGAAGTGCTAGAGAATGTTACTCAAATTTCCTAAGAAAAGCTGAGCTGAGAAGAGTCAATATGGTCTACACATATATTGACATGACCGAAGTCCTTGAACAATGGAAAAACCTTGAACAAGGAGAAGACATCGAAATGACGGATGTCTCTGAAGAAGGGGCTATCTTGAGAGTCATGCATACCTCTGAAGAAGAGGTTGTCTATGAGAACAGGCGTCCCTGAAGAAAGAAGAACTGCTGAAGAAGTAGCTAGTTTGGAAGAACTAGACCCTCACATCATTAATTGCAAACCTCAAACAACCCCTATAGAAGAATTGGAGGTCTTCCTAATTGACCCACAAGACCCTCCAAACATCTGCAGGTTGGAAGAAATCTACTAAAAGAAGCTAAGGAGAAGCTGAAAAGTTTCTTACTGAAAAATTTGGACGTCTTTGCATAGAAGCACGAAGACATGGTTGACATTGACCCGAAAGTCAATTGTCACCATTTGAACATTGATCCAAAAGCCACAACACATAGGCAAAATACTAGAGCTCAACCTGAAAAGGTTTGAAGCTCTAAAGGACAAAGTTTAGAGGCCGATCGATAACTAGTTCATCTAGGAGTTAGTGTATCTAAAGTCGGTCTCTAAGCCAGTATTGGTCAAAAAGAACAATGGCAAATGGAGGGTTTGTGTGGACTTTTTGAACTTAAATCAGCCTTGTCCTAGAGAAGTTTCCCACTTCCCCGAATAGACTAACTTGTGAATTCAACTGTCGGACATGAGCTCCTCATCTTCATGGATGCATATTTCGGATACAATCAGATCCCAGTGTTTCGAGCAAATGAAGAACACATTTCTTTCATGATAGACAAGGGACTTTATTGCTACAAGATCATGCCCTTCGAGTTGAAAAGAACCAGAGCGACCTACCAAAGACTTGTCAATAAGATATTCGTCGACTATATCAGGAAATCCATGGAGGTTTATGTGGATAACATGCTGGTATAGAGCTTAAAAGCAAGGGATCATGTGGAACGCCTTAGTGATATATTTCAAATATTAAGGAGGTATAGGATTAGGCTCGATCCTCTAAAGTGTGCCTTTGGGGTTGCTTCTGAAAAGTTTTTGGGCTACATTGTCAATCAAAGACACAATAAGGCCAACCCAAAAAAGATCAAGGCCTTAATTGACATGAGGTCACCTCAGAAACCAAAAGAGGTACAAAGCCTTATCGGGCGTGTAGCCACATTGAACTGTTTCGTCTCTCTAAGGCTACGGATAAGTGCCTTCCTTTCTTTAAAATTCTGAAAGGTGGAAATAAGTTCCAATGGACAGAGAAATGTCAAATAGCCTTACAAGAGCTGAAGAAGCACTTGGGACAGGCTTCCCTCCTCTTTAAGCCGAAGGCAGATGAGCCACTATAATTGTACTTAGCAGTAACCTCTGAAGTTATCAGTTTAGTCCTAATAAGGGAGGAGAATAGTCATCATATACTTATTTACTATGTGAGTAAAGCACTTTTAGCAACTAAGACTCACTATCCAAATATGGAGAAGCTAGCACTATCTTTGGTAACTGCCTCTCGAAAATTGAGGCTACGTTTCCAGGCTCATACTATTCATGTGTTGACAAAGTACTCCCTAAAGCAAATGTTGCATAAGCCCAATACTTCAGGGAGATTACTAAAGTAAGCTATAGAACTCAACGAGTTTGATGTTATGTTCAAGCCAAGAGTTGCTATCAAGTGACAGGCTCTAGCAGAATTTATAGCAGAACTCACCCATATTCTAGAAATGAAAGAGGAGATGGAGCCTATCGAACCTTCTACATGGAACCTTTTTGTCGACAAATTGTCAGGGGACATCGGGTCAGGAGCAGGAGTGGTTTTTGTCAGTCCAGAAGGACACAAGCTTACCTGCGCTTTAAGATTTGGCTTCAAAGCCACCAATAATGCAGCAGAATATAAACCACTCCTTACTAGCCTCAGACTAGCTAGAAAAATGCAAGCAAAGAGGCTCTTAATTAGTAGCGATTCCCAGCTGGTAGTGAGCCAAGTTCATTGCAATTTTTTAGCCAAAGATAAGTCCATGACCGCGTACTTGAAATTGGTAATGGATTTCATTCTAGCTTTCGAAAGATTTGAGTTGGTGTAGATACCACGCTCTAAAAATGCTCATGCCAATGCCCTCTTAAAGTTGGTGAGTAGTAAAGATTCAGAATTGCTCATAGTAGTGCCCATAGAGCATCTTCCCTGACCCTCTGCCGCCACTGGCGAAGAAATAGTATGGGTCGAAGATACCCCACTATGGATGATGCCAATCATATATTTCATCAAGGACCAAACATTGCCCTCTGAAAAAAAAGAGGCACAGAAGCTCTGAAGACGATCCATACACTTCGTCTTCCAAGATAATGTGCTGTATAAATGAGGATTCTCCCTATCCTTACTTCGATGCATAGGTAGAGAGCTAACCAATTATGTGCTCCAAGAGATCCATGAAGAAGTATGTGGTAATTACACGGAGGGATGATCATTGTCACATAAAGTGTTGAGGCAATGATATTATTGGCTCAACTTGAAAAAGGATACGTAGCAGTTCGTCAAGAAATGTGATAAGTGTCAACACTTTACAACAATTCAATAGCAGTCCTCTCAAGAATTGAGCTTTTTTTCCAACCTATTGCCATTTACCAAATGGAGAGTCGACTTCATTGGCCGTCTTCCCAAAGAGAGAGGAAATTCTAGCTTTGTAATTGTCGCCATTGATTATCTCACCAAATGGGTAGAAGTCGAGCCCCTTGTTAAAATTACTAAAACCAATCTTCCAAATTCCTCTGGAAAAACATCATTTGCAGGTTCGTCATTCCCCATTTAATTGTTTCGAACAATGGTCGACAATTAGATAACGAGAAGGTCAGGAGCTTATGTGACGAGCTGGGTATTAAGAAATATTTTTCCTCCCCACATCATCCCCAAGCAAATGGACAGGTAGAGGATGTCAATAAGATCATCAAGTATAAATTGAATAGAAAATTGGATGCTTCCAAAAGGGCCTGGGTCAATAAGCTGCCACAGGTCCTTCAGGCCATACAAACTGCAAGCAGAACTGCTATAGGAGAGATAGCTTTTTCTATGACCTACGGGGTCGAGGCTATGAGCCCAGTTGAGGTGGGTCTGCCCTCACCTCGTCGAATTCATTTCAACGAAATATCTAATGATGAAATGATGAGATGTGGACTAGACCTTCTTGAAGAAAGAAGGGATGACTCTCAAGCAAAATTAGCTGTTTACCAGTGGAAAATGACTAGATATTACAATTCCAAAGTAAAGAAGAAGTCATTTCACTTGAATGAATTGGTGCTCTGGCGGGTATTTCTATCTTTCGAAGAACACAATGCAGGAACCCTTGGTCTCAACTGGGAAGGCCCACTCTGCATTAAGGAAGTGGTTAAGCCTGGAACCTTTAGAGTTGAAAATATAGATAGAAAGGCACAGCCTTATCCATGGAACACAAAAAACTACAAAAATATTATCAGTAGTTGTGTAAATATCCAGCTTGTGCAGTTCTTGGTCTAATGAAATTGACTTTTATGAAATTATTTGTGAATTAAAACACCTCCCAAGAGACAAAAGTCATGTGGAAAGCATCTGCATAGATGTACTGTCTTTATGAAGAGATGCATGGGTACTTCGACGAGGAGCTGAATCTCGAAAAAGACCACCTCTATACTCGCGAAATGTGACACATGCCTTTAACAACATAAGTTGTTAAAGAAGCCTCTGCATAGGCGAACCGCTCAACCTCATGTTTAGGAAACAAATTTCGTAATATGAAAAAAAAAATTTGCAAAAGATAAAAATGAATAAAAACACCTCATATTGACCAAAGTCAAAGGAGAAGCATCTTCATAGATGACATGTCCCTATGAAGAGATGCATGACCACTTCAACGAAGAGTTGGATCCTAGAATGGACTACCTCTACATTCGCGAAGTGGTATATGCCTTTAATAACTAAAGTTGTTAAGGATGCCTCAGCATGGGCAAACCGCTCAACCTTATGCTCAGGAAAATTACTAATCTGTGTAAGTTCAAATTATTTTTACTTTTATTGAAGCAAGCTAATCAAAAGTAATAAATTCATCATATTGACAAAATTCAAAGGGGAAGCCTCTTCATAGACGACCTGTCCCTATGAAGAGATGCATGACCACTTCGACGAAGAGTTGGATTCTAGAATGGACTACCTCTTTGTTCACGAAGTGGCATATGCCTTTAATAACTAAAGTCGTTAGAGAAGACTCAGTATGGGCGAACCACTCAGCCTCATGCTTAGGAAAAGAAGGCAAGTGAATTGCCAACACTTG
>CAIGRN010073389.1:0-16738 GCA_903798345.1 Fraxinus anomala
GCGGTTCAGTTTTCTCCATCGCATTTGCCTTGTAAGTGCCTTCATAAGAATTTTCATTCTTATGTCTCATTTTCGACTCTTCTTCAATACACAAATGTTTCTGCAATTGTTCCAAAGAATTATAGTCGGAACTATGCATTATTTTCTTCCGGTATCATTTCTAACTCCCGAGAAGTTTAATAATTATTGTCCCCACTTGAAAGGTCTCCGAAATTTCAATCTTCACCGCCTTCAATTTGTTGACTAACAATTGCAATTCATGAATTTGATGAAGCAAATGAATATTTTCTAAAAACTTAAAATTAAAATACCTTGATATTAGAAATTTCTTAGTGCATTCTTCCTCGGCTTTGTACTTACTTTCCAAAGCGTTCCATCTCTCTTTTGCCGATGAAATATTTGTGTACAAATCATATAAGCGATCTGACAATGCGTTGAGAATATGACCCCGGCATATCAATTCATCTTCTTGTCGTTATGCCTTTCTGCCTTGATTGCTTCGATTTCTTCACTTGATGGTTTCGGTAATGACTTCAAATTCGGATCAAGAATATAAAATATCTTCAACGCTGTTAGTAGGAATTTCAACTTGTCTTGCCACCGCGTAATGTTTGTACCATCGAAACGATCCAAGCTAACCAAACCCTGATTCATCAATTTTATTGTAGCAATTGTTGTTTAACTCTCCATCATAGAAAAAAATTTAGTTGAGATTATTGATAATACGACAACGGGGTTGGAGAAGAAACACATCAAAAACAGCAACAATCTACAACAAATCACGAACAAAGCACCGCAACAAAATGGAAGGCTTGAACGCATTATCGCTGCCCGTAAACTAAATTTGCCCCCTTTTCGAATTGAAATAATGCTTGAAGGATTATGACAAATAGTTTGAAGGATTAAACAAGCATTATAAGGATTAAAACACTTCAAGCACAAAGTGTAATCCCCAAAACTTGAAGAACACAAGATGAAATGAAAATGAATATGAATCTTTTATTTCTTGTTTTTGAAATGAAATGATTTTTCACAAATGAATTTCTTGATTTTTCATTATTAGATTTGTATTGACCAAAATCATACATATATATATATATATATATATTCCACAACAAATCTCACGAAATGGTACCAAAACATGTTAAAAAGCCACCAAATTTGAACCTAAAACGGTCAAAAAGGGTCGCACAACGATAACTTTTTTCTACTATGCGACCGCATGGTAGAAACCTATGCGGTCGCATAGTTGTGCAAATAAAGGGCCTCAAAATCTCGGCATTGATCTATACGACCGCATGCCATTTTCTTCTATGACCAAAAATTGGGCATCCATTTCATTCTCATTCCATGCACACATTTAATGGTTTCTGCTTTTCTTTATCGACAACCACGGTTGGTAAAGTAGATCATATAGCGTTTGCTGAACGATATTAAAAAAAAAAAAAAAATAGTATTCTAATTACAACGTTCAATCTCATCCAAGATTGTAATCACACGTGCTCTTTGGGTCATCGTGCCTACGATTCTATCTACTATTAACAAACTCTTCATTACTTCCTAGTCATCCCATAATTCACCTCCTCTATGTGGAAATTAATAAGCAATAAATGGAATAACAACTCAAATCAGGTCATTATTCCATAGGATCGTCGAAAATTTAAAAGAAATGTAGTGTTGCAATATGAATAGCTTTGAAAACTCAGGAATATCTGAATGTATATACAATATTCAAAACTTCACATGTTCTATCACCTTCCTGAGCTACATGTGGATTCACCGGCCCAGTCATGCTCACTCTCAACCAACTACGAATCGCCTCCTGCATATAATGCATGTACGAAAATGATCGTAAAGAGAAAAGGAGAAATGAAGAGATAAAAGGGAAATGACAACTACGCTAATCGCCAAAATTGGAGATGCGGGACGAATATACACTTTTGTACATTGTGGGCAGCTTACTGGAGCTTTAATCTCTTCCACATGATTGTATTATTTTTGCATACTCTGATCAACAATCTCTTGAGCTTCTAATATCCCATGCTTGATTCAGCCATTTAACTTTGCTAAAAACTGGTTTAGATTATATTCTTCAGTGTACTGTGATTGATCCCAAAGCTCCTCTAGTCCACCAAGTATGGCCTTAAGTCCCTTGCCGCCGCCCGGTAATTTTTTATCCCCATCAAAGCTTTCATCTGACTGTATTGATTTTCTTCTTCCCTAAAGAACATATATATATATATATAGAATGTTTATAACTCCGAATGTCTAAAAGCAACGGGATTAAACAATGTAGTTCATAATCTGAGATTGTCTACGATACGATGAAAGTCACATGATAAGTTAAAAGTATTACCAAATAAAGAATGGAAGGTGAACTGAGCAAATACCTTTTTGCCTTCAGCAGATGTAAATAGATCTAGTAACTGGTCTGTATTCATTGTATTCATACTTGCATTATCTGCATTGATGACAGCATTAGCAATCGACACTTTGAACTTTTGGAGGCTCATCACTTTTTCTTCCAAGGTGCCTCTCATGATGAGACGGTGAACATTGACGACTTTCCGCTGACCTAACCTGTGCGCTCTGTCCATTGCCTGCAAGTATGTCAGAAACACAAGTCACTCATTCAATTGAATGAAACTAAAACAGGGCTACTTGCCTTCCTCAAAAAGTGAATCTCAGACAAGGATGCAACTTCTCTCTCTTGTGACTATTTCATCACATCAGCGTAAGGGATTCTATCCATAAGGAAAATGCCTTACATAGAATATACAGTCAAAGACTTCTTTTGAGGCCATCTTTAGAATTACTTCTAATCAATCAAAATGAAATGATCAAGTAAAATGACTTTTAGAATGGAAAGTGTTTAGAATAATGACTGGAAATCAATGGTTTTGATATTTGATTAATAGCACTTTTAAAACATTTCCAGAAATATCTCCGACAAATGCGGCAGGTGAACACAAAATATTACATTAATAAATTTGCGTTAAATAAACAAGACAACTACCATTTACTGGAAAAAGTTCCTAACATTTTCAGATCAAGCCATGAAAACAGACTCCATACCTGGTGATCTCGCATGGGATTCCAGTCATGCTCCATAAAAACCAGGGTATCTGCTGATGTCAAGTTCAAACCAAGGCCACCAACTGCAATGATGAATTATGAGATTCAAGTTCCAGAAACTTTTACGTTGGCCAAAAGCCAATAAAGCAAAATTGTAAATAAAGTCATTGTTGAACCACTTGATCTAGAAGTTTAAGATGTTAGTTAGGGCCATATGTACATCATTTAAATAGTATTCAACGATCCTCATGCGTAGGCAGAGTTCATTAGTTTTTCCCATCAAATTTTGACACATGCAAAATTTCATTTAATTGGTGGCGACGAGAATTGAACTCTGGACATGTGCCTACACTGATAGTAGACATGTTGAACCACTTAGTCTAATTGCTTAAGCTATAAGATAGAGTCACACGTATATCATTTAAATGTTGTCTTAAACAGTCATACCATGAGTTGTGAGCAGCAGAACATCAATTGTGGGGTCTGAGTTGAAGGCCTTCACAATTTCAAAGCGCTTCTCTGGTTGAACTGATCCATCCAACCGCAAATATGTGACGCTGCTTCAAAATAAGAATAAAGCAGTCAAATCACATAATGTCAAAAAACAACTCCTCTTTCAAGATATTTCTTAGCAGGAAAGTTAAAAGATTTGAGTGCAAGCATATGCACATATCATTAAATGAAACACACAAAATATATGGAGAAGTCTCTCTATAGGCAGAAAGTCTACGCCAATTACAGCAGACTCTCATAACATTACTTCCTATGAAAACAATAGTCATAGTTTAAGGTAGTTGGGTTATTTGTGTCAACAAGAACAGTGAAATGTATTATAAGAGAACTAAATGCAGCTTAATGGTGTCCACAATATAATAAGACAGGTAAAGGACGAATCAATGTTTATTTTCCTTTCACGATAAAATAGAGATGCATATAGACGAAAGAAACACTGACCTTTTCATATGGGTGTGAAACAAATCTCTTTCAATAATGTCCAAAAGGGCCTGCATAAATGGTTACAGTTACATGCCAGATCAAAGCACAATTTACTATATTAATAATTTTCATAATGGTTGCAGGATAAGCACTTAAAGAATTCCCTCTCGACAGAGAATAGAAAACGTTATTTAACAAAAAGGATGAAGCATAAGTTACCTTATGTTGTGCAAATATGAGAACTCGATGCTGCACAACACTAATGGTGCCTTCAGAACCTGATGCCTCGACACCTATTCCACATTCTTCTAGTATCTCCTGAAGGGCTACAAGTTTGGGCGAATGGTGCAGTTTATGGAGTTCTGAAGCTATGCAGGAACTAGCAGGAAAGAGTTCTGACAGATGAGATAAGAGTGACTCCGGGATCATTTCACCGAGGACAAGCAATGGATGACTACAAAGTTTTAACAAGTATTGAAGGGCCTAAAACAATGAGAAGAGTCATCAGGCAACAAAATACGATGGCTTGGTCATAATTCACAGTAACTTTCTATCTTACCTGGAAAACATGAGAAGATGCTCTGGGTCCCTCTCCTTTATCTTCATTTACCTTAACCATACTTGAGATTTCTTGTCTAACATGTGAACCAGAAAATTGTTCGTACAATTTTAACTGTACAGGACTCAGGTCACAATATCTGTCCTGAATGATCTTCTCAGGTAAATCAGACAATACTTCGTCTTTTGTTCGGCGTAAGAGAAAAGGCATAACCTATCAGAGGAAAATCCAACCAAATTGTCTGATAAAGAACAACTACAACCAAATGTCAATAGGTAAAAAATCAAAGAATGAAACTAGAATCACACACCTGCTTGTGCAGAGCTTCCATGGCAAGTGCACCAGCTTCAGCGTCCTTAGCTGAACATTTAGGATCCCTGGCAGCTAGCAGTGGTTTTCCATAAGTGGCTTGAAACTGTTTACGAAACAAAGTTTGTCATTAGATTCCTGATCTAACACTTGAAACAAAACAAGTACTTCTCGGAGTGTTTGTTAAATCGCCTTATCTAAAAGCTTAATTTATTAGTGAGAGAACAAATTTATTTATTTATGTTTTGTATACAACACGCTCAGTCACGTGTGAGCCAAAGTCATCTTTTTCCTGAAGGTCTGGCACGTGCACAATTTTCATAAATGGGTTGCAACAAAACTTGAAGTCAAGACCTTAGCTTGTCAACATTTTGACCCACCTCATCAAAAAGCTAAGTTATTACAGAGGGGCACATTCATTTATGTAAATTTTGTCTTCAATCGAGTCCTAGCAATGAAGATAGGGAGACACTTCTCATCACTTCTACAATCAGATTTTAAAAGGAAATTTCTTACACTGTTGGCTCTCTTATATTCTAATACTAAGAGCATTCACAGCAAAACTATCTAATATGAAGTCGATTGTCGACTGAGTATTATATGAAGAACAATACATGTACAACCGTGTAACCCAGGGAGAGGAAATAGAGTTTACACACTGCTCCACTTTGTCTAACAAAGATATTAGCTAAAGATCATCTAGAGATTTTCCGAAAGTATATCATGATAAATAAATTTCTACAAACATAGATGCATGCATATAAATGCACGTTTTTTTTTTTTTTTATTGTGAGGAAGGGGGGATAAGAACGCCACCACCATTACAAAAGATCGAAAAGAAATATAGGCTACATCACGTACTTGTCTTTCTGTTCCAAGAAATCCTGGCATGAGAAAGTCAAAAAGAGACCAAAGATCCAACACGTTATTCTGCAATTAGAGGTAGAAGTTTCGTCAAGCAAAGTACAAGCTAATTTCTAGCCAACTGAAGCTAAAATTGATATTGAACCTGGATTGGTGTCCCACTCAGTATCAGACGGTGCTGAGCCTTCAATTGTTTCACTGCGCCTGTGACTTTGGACTTTGAGTTCCTTATAATATGTCCCTCGTCCAAAATGCAGTAATTCCAGAAAAGCTGGCTGAGATAATCAATATCTTTACGGACTACATCGTACGATGTTACAATAACATTGTGCTTGTCAAATTGTGGCTGAAGAGACGAGCGCTCTTGAGCAGAACCGATGTATTGAAGTGTTTTTAAAAGAGAAGAATCAATAAACTTCTCTATCTCATACACCCAGTGCCCAACAAGTGTTGATGGGCAGACTATTAATGATGGTGGTAGATCATTAGCATTACTTGCAGCACTGCGCTCTGCTATATCAGATGCCATGATTGCTGATGATTGAAGGGTTTTACCTAGACCCATATCATCACATAAGATGCCATGAAGGTTAAATCGCTTTAAAAATGCTAGCCAGTTTATGCCTTCCTGTTGATACCTGAAACCAGAAAAGGTATCAAGCTGCATTTTATCATATTAAATGAAATAAAAGGGAGATATTAGAGTAAAAGTAGAATTATAAAATACCATACATTGCATCATATTTACGAAGGGTAGGAACTGGTTGAAATGATCAAACCATATTATATTATGGCTTCTATGAAGATAAGAAATGGAAAAAAAAAGGGAAATAAAAAAGAAAGAAGAAACTCAAATGTGAATGTCAATTAACAAGGATAGATCAACAATTATCTCAATTAATTCTTAATGTTGGTTTATAGTTTGCCACCATCTTTAATTCCATTTTGTTCCAAAATATGCCATAAAGAAACAAGGTCATTATGGTTTTAATCCATGATGTAGCAATAAAAGTATAACAGTGACAAAAAAGTAAAAAGACTGCAAGACATAAAGAGGAAATATAGCAACACACTAACACTTATTACTTGGAAAAGAGAGCTATGAAGGTACCATTGTATAAATCCTTTATTAAGGATAATGATAAAATAAATTAAGCCCAAGGATATTTTCACAAGAAACAGGTGCTCAAATGAGGCTAGATAATTCTTACTCAAGCGAAGAAGTATGAGAGAGGAGTAGAGAGAGAGATTGCATTATAAGAAATGAATCGTGAATTATGCAAATCAGAAATACATTTAAAAGGCAAAAATTTAGACTAATTGCAAGGTAAGGATTGCAATGAAGTACCAGAACTGAAATCAAAATCTTTATATAGCAGATTCAACTTTATAGCGCTATAGACCATTACCTTCTCAATGTCACTTTTAATTCAAAGGAGAGTTTGTAATCATCGATGTGGGAGTTGTCAACTAGTTGCTCCAAAAATTGAGCATCTTCTTTATTTCTAGAAAAATGTTCACTCAAGCCAACAGGCAGAGAAATGCCACGTGCTAGCGGCAGAAGAGGTACGAGGGCCGCAAAACTATGTGTTACACTCTGTCTGACAGAATGATCACAATCACCCATGCACTTCAGAAGAGGAACAACTAACAAAGGAGCATAAGGGATAAGTTCCAATCCCAATCCCTGCACAAGCAAACTAACAAGCATACCAGCTCCTTGTCTACCATGTACAGATGTCATATCTCCTAGCATTGGAACAGCATTCTCAATGACCGCACCCATGACATCCAGAGTCATTGGTTTGGCGATTGCTGTGATACATCTAGACGCAGATAACCTTACAGCAATATGAGAATGGCGGACACATCTGAAAATGCATGGTAGAAGAGTGAGAAGTTTTGGCCTCAGCGTCTCATCCAATAAAGGAGCGATAGAACGAACTACCTGCCTCAAGACAAAGGGAGTAGAAAAACAAGAAGCATAAAAATTTGGGAGTAAAAGAAGCATTAGAAAATCAATCACAAAGATGGACTTTCATTAAATGCACTTGCTAAAATGAAATTTTGAAAAACAGATGGAGTTTGCTAACATCAGGCAAAATAGATGTGAATATAATGCTGAACTCAAGATGATTTGTTCGTCATCTATAAACTATTGTCAAGTTGCCATTTCGCAGGAAGTCAATCTCAAAACGCTAGTCCCAGTGACTTTTACATTATGGACATCTCAGAATCGGCCATCCTCACCATGTGGCTCCAACTCATATTTCTGTAAGGCTTAAAATCCATCTAACCAAACTCTACGAATAATTCTACGGGTGGAAAACATTCAAAATATATAACAAAAAGTTTTCAATTAACAGCCTATGATGATCAAAAGAGAAGTTTAGATAAGGGCAGGTGGGCAGAGTCAAATTTCAAAAAAAAAAAAAATAATGAGTATTTCTTCAGAGCACTCTCAGCATGTGAAACACCTAAGTCAGACTGCGTATAAATAACCTCAAACTTGCAGGGAGATTATTTTATGTTTTCAACTCATTTTCCACGGCTACAGAATCACCTAATCCCCATGTCAATGCTCACAACATTACAAAAACATTAATAATTTTCTTTAAATGAGTAAATATATTTGACACGTCAGGAAATGATATAGCATGTACAAGCCAGAAGGTACCATTGTATAAGTTCAAAGCTCTTACCTGAATATTGTTTATTAAAATCTGAGGATCTTTGATGGACTCAATAGATTGATCTATCAGTTTTTCATCTTCTGCCATCAGACCTTCAATAGTACAAGGCTTAAGGAATTCCACAAGACAATGCCATATCTTTGGAAGTTTCTCAAACAATGAACCACCGAACTTCACACATAAATGTTTCAAAGCAAGTTCAGACCCACGTCTGCTAATGAAGCCCTCAACCCTTGATCGATCTTCACCAGGGGAAAGCATATTAACCTTTGACTTTTGTCTACTGCTACTACTTCCAAAGGACAGAAGATCTTGGTCTTCAATTACCTCAACAGAACTTAAGATTCCAGCTTGAGGAGTTTCACGAGGATCCATACATGTCAAAGTACAAAGGTTCTTAATTAGCTTGTCATTTGGACTAGGTTTGCGTTCGATGCAGTGATATATAAGCTCTGCCAAACCTTCAGCTGCCTTATTTTGCAGTATTTCATCCTACAGAAATGATGTCAAACAAAATAAATACTAAATTTAGGTGCTTCCACACAGAAACATGCACAGCTTTGATTATGTTACCTGTTCTCTTTTGACAGAAGCCATCAAAGGTAAAATAATTGGATTAAGTTTTGAGGGAAGCTCTGACATCCAAACAATTGCAGCAGCCAATAAAGCCGAGACCGTAAGATGCAAATTATTCTGCGAATTACCCATATTCGGTGATGTAAACATTAGGACAACCCAAAAAGAGTATTCACATATAGCAAGAGAATAGATGTCATAACAACTTCTATAAACTCAAAAAAAGGTGACCTGTGATGTCAAATAAAAAGAAAAAAAATTGTGTGAAGTGAACTAAAATACAACAACACGAATTCATTATCCACTTCTATACTGCTTCTCAAGCATACCTGAACACATTTCAGATATCCAGCAGTTGTCAAAAAATTTTGTTTCAAGGACTCCAACTCTTCGCAAACATTCCTTTCATTAGATTCAGGCCCAGATGCCTCAGTACTTACAAACAAAAGTTGCGAGGAAAAATTAATTGCATCATCTGCAGTCAAATTCTCAAAATCAACTTTGATAGATGACAAAATATCGTTACACATGCCAGATGCCTCTGTCACATTATACAACTGGCTGGCCTCATGCCGCATTTTAGTATACGTTCTTGAAAGTTCAGCATAAGGTAGAAGTGAATTTTTTGTAGGAAATGCAGGATTAGCGCAAGCTAACGAATCTAGTAAGCAGTTCCTGAAGTTACTTGAAATACTAGCAATAACTTCATCGGACTTCGAATGATCTTTTAATTCTTTGAACCAAGATATAAGAACCATAGAAGCCACCTGGGATATTCAACAATTAATATACACACGTTAACCAAGCACATTCTAGAATATCAAAAGCATATACACAATTGACTATGTTCTTTACTCAAGAAGTATACCTGACGATGGACTCCAGATAGAGAGGTGAGTCCCTTCCATAATGAATCAACCACACATTGTAAGGATGCCCCATTTAACTTAGAAGCCATAATGCCCAAAGCTGTTGCAGTAACTACTCTTGTATAAGTTACTGAAATATCCACATCAGCACCAACAACTATCTTACCAGGATTGGTAGAAGAATCTCCATTTTTCTCTGTTGAGGCACCTTCCGTGGATTCTAAAAGTTTGCCTTTGTAATAATCATTTTCAAGATTGACAGCTCTCATTTTAGCTGCAGCTTTGAAGTGGCTTTTACGAGGCAAGGCAGCAGGCCAAAACATTTTTGTAGCATCCAGCGGTGAGCCATATGGAGTAGTTGCAAGCTCCATCCAAGAAGAAAAGTACAATTTTGCAGCACTATCCAAGTCCTCTGCTTGGCACTGACAGCATTTCAAAGAGCATTTTAGCAGTGAAGCAAAAAAAAAAAATTGATTATTGGTTAAATGAGTGTCTTTAGCAATAATTCTTAACCAAAAGTAGAATCCACACCAGAAAATATTCAAACGAGTGTTTTAGCAACCTAATAACCAAAGAAACTTCTGACAATGCATCAATTTGTACTTCAATATGATACTATTTATCATCTGAAAATTAAAATTGTGGGAGACAAATAGGTAAAAGAAATTACCAGAAGTATTGAACAAATTATACGCTCAAATAAAACTGGGAGATCATAAAATACAATTACTGTTAGATTCCGCAAGCGGATAGTTTCCGATATATGAAGCTTGAGTGTGATCCAGGATCCTTTAGTTACTGTCTCGGATCCTTTTAGGATATGTGAGATTCAGCAAGCAGGTCGTTTCACTAAAAATATGAAGCTTAAGTGCAATCCATGTGTTGCACGGACACTTCAATTAAGGTGGTGTGTCTGTATCGACACATGTCGGACACGTGTTGGATACTGACAATCGGACACTTTTCTATCTTTATAAGATATATTATATATTTTTAACTCAAAGTTAAATAACAAATAGGTACTCATATTTAAAAGATCTCAACAAGAAAATTAATAACAAGTATAAAATTAAATTTATACTAAATAAATGAAGAATTTTAAAGAATTTAATCAACATGTTCGTGTTGGTACTTTTTTAAAAATCGCATATTGATGTGTCCAACACGTGTTCGTATCAGTGCATCATATTGCAATCCTTTAGTTACTAGGTCAGTTCCTTAAGGATACTATTACTTAAACAATATCTAAGCAGTGATCAATTTTTCAGAAAACAATACACTGATGCAGTAAGAAACATACCAGGAGCAAGATTTTCCAAACCCTCTCTGAGCACTGCAGAATTTCCTCATTTGACTCAAGCAGCAAGTTCTGGAAAACAATCCTGAGGGTATCGCCAACGATAAAAGAAGGCCATAATGAGCTAGATGCGTCAGCAATACTTTTCTTATGACCAGCTTCAAGCAAACGTTCCTGCAAGGGAATTCTCATTTGCTTCAGTTTTACTTTTGTCTGGGTCAATGAATAAAAACAGATACTCAGACTAAGTCACTGCATACAAAGCAACAAAGATCAATAAAAACCTTCTGCCATTAACACAAAATTCTGGAAAAATGACAAGCAAACAGTTACAACTGAGCACAAATCAAAACAAAAAGCAATAAGAACGAAAGGGAACTACCAATGTGCGAATAGCAGATAAACGAACTGAACTGATACTATGTCTCATAAACGGCCATAGCCTTGGTGCAAGGGTTGATAACATATATGGATTTTCAAGAGAACTTATTCCTTCTCCAAGATCATCCATTTGACCAATTTCATTAAGATCCAATTCCAATTTGTCTCCCAAGGTGCCAAAGGTCTTTGGAATCATCTCCTCCTGAGAATAAATTTCTGCCAACAGATTCATTACACTGCAACATAATAGAAACACATCAAGAAATATTCAAAAAAAATCTTTATGACGTACAAAATTATAACAATTGTCAGACTGCAGGCACAAAAAAATAAGGGCCTTTTGCAATCTAGAACCTACCCATCCAACCAAAAATCTAAAGTAATAGTTCAATACCCAACATTTACTGAAATTGCAACAAATGTTATTCTAAACGATGAGAATTTCAAGTTTTCAGCAGCGCAGCTCCATAACAACTTAAATGACCAATTTTCTGTAAGCTGAAATTTTGTATCCAGTAAACAAAGTTTCCGATCAAGGGAGACAAAACAACAGCAATACAAATTGTCAAAAAGAAAAGGTGAAAGGTAAAACAACACTAAAACTATCCAATAACTGAACTTGTTAATTGATTGAATGCAATTGCAAAATGTCATAAAAGACTCGAGTCTCGTGAACTTGAACAAAAAAAGTTCCATTTCGTCAATCCTAAGTCCCAACCACCACCAACAAAAAATCCCAAGAAAAAATCAACTAAAATAAGCACATCAGGCTGTGGAGTGCAGTAAGACATCGATTTGGGCACAAATTATATTGGAGGCAAATAATCATCAAAGAACAATTAAGTTAAAAGAGTCCATCTAAGACAGCATTCACAGGCATCTCTTCTTCCATTCATGCCTTATTATTAGGCATTTTTATTTTGTAGATAAGCTGTTGATATTGTGTAGCATATAAATAATCTGATGCAAGACCTTGAGGGTAATTTCTAAAAGGACATAGATGAATGCTTCACCAACAATTAAAGTGAACATCTAAAAAGGAATGGAACACTAGTAACATGGGAGAAAACAGAAAAAGAACTATTTATGCATATTTTAAATGTAGCGACAGTCTCAAGTAATTTGCAACGTGTCGAACAATCTAGCACCAGAAAACCAAACAGGAGATCTTAAAATACATCTCGATAAAATGGACATATTGGGTTATCTCAATAGTCAATAAATATCAAAGGCCTCCTTAAACCCAACTGTCGATGAGCCATTTATTAAAACAGTCCCAAAAGATTCCTGCAAAAGTTTATTCATAAACCCCAATTCCTTCTTAAGTCAAAACTAATCTGGAGCTTATGATTATTGAAAGTTCTATTTAATCCTTCTCTCTCTCTCTAAGATGATTATAGAACCTATCTCAGAGAATAATGATCACCCTGTTCAGAACAAAACTTGCAGAAGCATTCATATATGACAATTGAGAGACTATCAAGGTAACAATGAGAAGGTGCCTAATTAGTGATAAGAAAAAAACTTGATATTCAATATACGTTGCCCTTGAGCCTATGCAGCAAAACAGTTCATTGAAAGTCATAGTAGACCCATCAACTCGATTACCAACTATTAGACACAGAACAAGACCAGTAATAAATGGTGCTCATATATCCGAGGTAAACAAGAATGAGACAGCCAATAATTTAATTATAATGCAATCAAAAACAAAATAAATCACATAATAATGCTAATAAAATTAAAGCTTGAACAAAAAGGAGGAAGAAGAAAAGAGTGGTATTCACAACACATGGTGTACAAAGATAGTGTAGTCCATAATTAAGAAAAAGATAAACAGCAAAGAAAAAGATGTCAAAGAAGTACCTGCTGGTAGATGGACTAAGATCATCCAGGTCAAGCAAAATGTCCCAAAGTAGCATAACAATAGAGTGCAAGACTGGACCCTTCAGAGAAACAATTGCAGCTGCAGTTGGTATTAATGCTTCAGCAGCTACTGCTCTTACGTCGTCATCAGGATCTTCAAGCCCAGTTTTACATGCGGGGAGAACATAGTCAAGCAATTCATGGAGCATCTCCTGTTATTAACAGGGGATGTTAGTAGAAAACATCAGAACGCTGAAACTACAAAGAAGTATAAACGGCGAAGAAACAATCAAGAAAATTCAACTAGAGTAGTTAATCGGAAGATAACTTAAAAAACTTCATAGAAAATGGGCATCCACAAAAGAGAAATCATAAGCTAAATTGTGCTTAATCGCATAGGGCTCAATTTTGAAATTTTTAAACTGCTTCCAACTTTCATTAACAAGAGAGAACTTGAAGCTAGAGAGACAGAGAGTACTGGCCCCTCTTAACAGTTATAATCATATGCCATTACAGTCAAGAGATCCATCTAGAAGATTGATTTCAGTCAAATATATGACGCTCATTTTGAAATAAGAGGAATTCAAATGCAATGATAGCCAAGTATTTGGAGTTAACAGAATTAAGATATTCTCTAAAAGGAACATCAAGCATTTAATCGGGACTGCAGCACAGGCGTAAATATAACTCTCTAATACAGACAGTATAGATCAACTTTTATTATCAATATTTCTTTGAGAAGCACTCAAAGAAGCAGCCCAGCACATTGGCACCTGGGCTCATAAGGTCAAAGAGACATGCAAGAACTGCATCCAATAAAGACGTGATTTCTGGAGGTTAAGAGACATTTCCACAGAGGACAAACTATAACTTCAATATTAAATGCCAATAAGGATAATTTAAACATGAGGTATCCAACAAATTCTCAACAAAGCATGTTCCTCCGGTCCATATTTTCCACGAAATTAAGTATGAAGACCATCTCAGCTATGCAGAAGTGAAAGAAAAATTATCATTTGACTCTTGTCAACAATTATGTTTTGGAACACTAAATATATAATAGATACATCAATTGCAGAAATGTGTCAGCGGGCTGTCAAGCTAATATGATTAGAATTCTAATTCAACAATCTATGACTTGAAGCACACAAAATATTGTGCAAAGCAAGCAATTCAAATATCATACTGCATCAAAGTCCGTGCAATTAAAAAGTACAAGTTAATCTAAGTAATCAAAACACAACAATAGAAAGCAAAGCAGTGAGTGACATAAATGAAAACAGAACCAGAATAACTGCATATAAGAATCAATAAAAAAAATACAAGAACAGAAATCAGTAAAATTATCGCATCGAACAAAAATGTACCTGTCGCACGGCAATTAAATATTTAATGCCCAAAAGACTCCCATGACGGATCTCCCATTCTGGTCTAAGCTGAAAAAATCAAAGTGCTAATCAAAAGATATTGCAATCAAAGAACAAAGAGTTATCCTAAAAAGGCCATGTCTCTTCTATGGTGTGAAAAAGTTCCTATCAATATTTACCTGCATCAGCAACAAAATATTCAATGTCTCTTTAACTGATGTAGGGTGCATGTACTTGAGCACAGCACCCAATGCTTGCGCACAGGTTTCCCTGACTGGTGCAACAACCTGATCAGAGACATAGTCTCCAAAACTGTACAGATAGAAGAAAACCAACAACAGATTAGACAAAGTACAAGGAGATACTGTCTATAGTAAAACTTCATTGTTATGATTCTCTCTCAAGAATCAATAAAATGCTGAATGGAAGATGACACCCATCTGAACAAGGTTATTTCAGTTATAAATTAAAAGTTGCCATAATATGACAAATCTAAAGTAAGAAATTATCTTTTTTCGTAAGCGGATTCTTTAGATTTAGGTTCTTCCAAGTCTAACTTCTCCAGTTGCAAATACACTACTCAGTATCTTCAATATAAACAAAAACTATGACTGATTTATATTATTAAACAAGATCATACCGGTCCAAGGACAAGACACACAAGAAACGAATTGCACAATCTTGCAGAAATTCAGAATTTCTCATCCAGGAATTTCTAGCCATTTTAACCAAGTTCATAAGCTCAGCATTTTCAGTGAAATTTTCAAGTACGTTCTTCTGCTGCATTGAATCCTTTTCTTCAGTACAAATCCTTTCCTCAGTCAGATGAACATTAGAATGGCATGCACTATGAATATGAGGTTCAGATTCCATCTTAATGGAACTAACATTAGTTTCCCCATTTAGTTGCATAAGAAGCATGTTTCCTCCATCTTCAACTTTTGTACAAATGCCCATATCTCCATCACTAGAGGCAGAGGTTGTTATATCAGTATCTGGACATGAAACATTTTCCAACTTTGGTCTCTTCAAAATTGGCTCCAACTCTTCCACCGAAACATGTAGATTCAAATCGAGTTCCCTCTCTCTCTTCACTGTATTTTCGTCATCTTCAACTTTCAAATGTGAAATTGACGACGCCTTGCAGCTCATTTCAGTCAAAATTCCTGCACTAGCTCCTTGATAGGTCAATATCTCTCTCAGGGCCATGATACTGCCATGACGAACCTCCCAAACTGAGAATACAAAATTAGAGAAATTTATTTCTTGAAAATTATGAAAAAATTCAAATGCAGGAAAGTCAAAAATAGTAACTACCCGGGTCAAACATATCAACAAGGAGTTGTTCAACCAAACATTGAAAAGGCCATCCCCCATCTCCATCATTCTCAAAGATGTCTTCATCAGAAACACCATCTGCAAGTTGCTGCATCAAAAAGTAGTTAAAACTTTTGCATTAGAAGGATCGGATAAGAATGTAAAATTTAAGGCAAAAAAAATATCATTCATTTCTTAACATCAACATAGAAAAAGAAATCAAACATGTCTTACAGCAGCTAAAAAAAATCATCATCCCGTATACACATTATTATTCATGATGAAAGATTATTCAGCAAATGGTAAAGTGCCAAATGGATGGAATATTCAGAACTTTTACAAAGATATATAACCAAAATATACATGAGAGTAAAATCAAGAAGAAACACTGCATCGGCATCTCCATAAACGAGAACTTCATAAAAAACTATATTTGTGAAGTGATGAATGTACTCAAATTAGTGGATCTCTACAAACCACATGCATTACAAACACGTGGAGGTTCAAACCCTAACTATCTGAATCTAAGGCAAGTTTAATCCATTAAATCGTAAATAATGCTAACGTGCATATACACAAGTGGGCACTACAGATGTGTGCTAAAAAAGGATGAACAAGCCTTCAGAGAC
>CAIGRN010073389.1:16863-31259 GCA_903798345.1 Fraxinus anomala
TTTTTTTTCTTTTTTTTTTTTTTTTTTTTTTTTTTTTTTTTTTTTTTTGCACAGTAGAGGGAATGCACCCAAGTAAACAGTGTAACTAGCTAATGTTTGATAAACATAAACAAACTGCAGCTATCATGAAAGACGGGAGTAACTAGCCAACTAAATATATTCATATATCAAACTTTGTGTTTCCATGTTCATTACTGAAAGTTCTTCACACCGAATACGCATGTATGAATCTTCACACATCAGATTATTTGGCGACACTATGGAGCCTAATAATCAGGGAAATGTTTATGTACCTTATGCGAGCTTGGGGAGTCTATAGACATGCTTCCCTTTGGAGGAACCATATCTTGTGATTGTGGTATCTCTGCATCTCCATCCTTTGACCACCCCTTCTTTTGTTCCTTCGAATTATTTTTTGCTTTACGTTTCAAGAGATTTAGTTCCCTGGCACTAGGCCTCCAAGACCTGGAGGCAGGAACCATGTTTGTAACAAGTTGCTGGATATTACGGAGAGGCCTGGATGAAAAATACTGAAGGGAAACTCCATTGCCAGAGGAATTAATTTTGTGCACAAGAAGGTCTTCATCTCTTATCATATCATTGACATCCATGAACTGCTCACACACATCTAACCCTGTATATGAAAATGACAGATCATATATTTACAAAAAGTTCTGTCTTACGGCTATGCACTTTAGGATCTCCGTTGAGGAAAGCTAGGAAAAAAGAGCATGCAAGCATAGAAGAACTAACAAACATAGGAGATAAAAGATCAACAATCACCATTTAAGTGCTACTAATCTCAATTTTAATCAGCTGGAATAGAAATCAGTAAGGGCGTCACCTTGAATGAAATAATGCATGTATACAATATAACCATCAGGTCATATGCCCATATCCATGTAGCAAAGTGTATGATACAGCTCGTAGGTGGGAAAAAAAAACAGAGAAACTCCAGGTAATCTCATAGTTGCAAATGAGAAATTCTTCAAATTTATGAGACGAATTAGAGAATACAATGAGAGACCTAAAAAGGCCTGTACAGGTAATAGATATTGCTCATGATTAGAATTCCACTTATACCATGTGCAGCACGTTCCAGGAAAAACATATTGAATTTAAATAATTAGGCTGACCAGAACCATATGCATTGTTTTCCTCATAAAATTTCACTAGTCCACACTGTAGACAAGAGTTTGCCAATTCCAAGTATGCAATATGTTAACAATCTTCCAACTGAAGAATCAGTTACCAATGACTGATTTAGTCAATCACAATAGTATTCAAGGTATCAGAGTGATACATCATCATAGAGCAACATATAGTACCATTGTGACCTTGAAATTCAGTATCAGGGGATTGCTAATTCATTGACGGGATAAAGAAACTCAGTAGTAAAACTAGATGGAACACTGACCCAATCGACGCCGAAGATTCTGCTTTTGTCGAGCCAATCTATCCCTTGAATTCTTGCTGTTATCACTTGCAATATCATACTCCTAAAATGAAGTCAATGGAAAAATCAAGTTGATGCATAATATTACATACAAATCTAACCTGCTTTCATTTCATCAAGAATCATTATATGGCCATCTTCAACGAGTATGTGAACATAGTACTCTGTCTTGACCCCAACAAAGGCAGGGTAGAAGCAAATTTTACAGTTCGCAAGTAATCTAGGATTTCATTCAGTGAGCACGAGAATAAAGGTTCTATGAATCTCGCCTGATTTTGAGTGTTGACCAAAAAACAATGTAATGGACAATAAAGTTCAAGCGGCTATTGAGAACATGATAAATTTCAAGAGAAGCAATTTCGAGACAATATTTCGCAACTTTTCTACGGCGGTGTTCTACAATCTAAGGCAGAGGTATCACATAAGAGGGGCTAGCATGGGATATTAAAGCCAAAAAAAGATACGAAAAAGGGCTTTCAGATGAAGAGGTCACAATATAATGTAAATTCCATATCCCAAGCACAGGCTTACTAACTAGACGCGGCAATTCATTGTTGCACATCTATATTCTCTTGAAAGTTAAAGATAACTAACAACAGAGAATCAGTTTCCACTGACTACTAGCACTTAAAATAGCATAGCATAAACACATAAAAGAACCACAAAAACATAAACACAAGGCACTTGACTAAAGGGAAGTTCACATACCATGCTAGCACATTGCCAAATGGGATACTGGACACATAAAACAACAGAATATGAAACCAAGTTTCTGTCCATGGTTAGGGTTTTCATGGTGAGGGTGGTGGCCTACCATGTATTTGGGAGTGGAAATTACAGTAGAAGTGGTAGTCTGGGAGGTTGCAGACTGCAGAGGAACTCCACGGCTTTTGATGGGGATGGCAATGGTTTAGGAATCTCTTGTCTTTCTCCTTTTAATTCTTCAAATATAATATTACGGGAAATGAACAGAGGAAATTTGGTAGTCACTGCAGTGGAGGGGAGACAATGGTCATGGTGTTCTTGTATTCCAAGGCTTGGAGATGCCACTAATCTTCGATTTTGCTCTCTATTTTTGTCTTTCTGTTTTTAACTATGATCTAGGGCTGATGTTCTATTGGACATGAATTGTGATTTAATGATGACAGTAATAGTGGTCTATAAGTGGTGAAATGTCTGCACAGGTTGCCACAAAAATGAAAGTAAAAAGGAAAGCTGGTCAGCTTTTCTTGTGCCACGTCAATGGGTACAGTTCAAATTTGACAAGGGAATGCAGAAAGTATGCTTATTGGTGAATAAATCTTTCGGTGTGGAGATCCAGACAAGCGCTAATTCACTTGAGGGTTTAGGGAATATAATAAATTATTTAATTGATAAATTGTAAGAATAGCAAAAAATATCATTTGAAATGCCTTTCATATCTGAAAAAGCATGCAACGTAATTTCAAGAAATTTAAAGGAAGGTAGTTTATGGGGGAGAAGTAAGTCCATTCACAATTGTGAACATAACTTCACATTATTTATTAGTGTTAAGAAGTAAAATAATTTAAAGTAAGATGTGGAGGGAGACTAAAGCAATTTATCAGTTGATGAGTGAAGTTCCTCTACATATATAATTTATTATTGACCTTCTACATTAAAAACTGTAATCATATTAAAGTTGTGCATGGCATGCAATGTAATTTAAGACAAGCAATAAATATATGATACTATTCCAAATTCATTAATACTGAGTCGAGAAATCTTCACAGTTTCATAAATCAATAATCCCTTGGTAGAGAAATCATGGTTGCTGGAGCAACCACCATATTTTCACTATCAGGATACTAAACTGTGGATAGAGGATAACCTTCAGTAAGATATTAACTGCTATTCCAAATTCATTAATACTGAGTCGAGAAATCTTCACAGTTTCATAAATCAATAATTCCTTGGTAGAGAAATCATGGTTGCTGAAGCAAGCATCATATTTCACTATCAGGATACTAAACTGTGGATAACCTTCAGTAAGCTATTAACTGCTCACAAGTCATAGGAGATTTTCATCCACTGTATAATAACATCAATCACAGATACAGTATAAGAAGAAACAAATCAAACTTAAGTGATCTTGGAGATAAATAGCAAAAAAAATTAGTTTTTTCAATCTATCTTAAAACTGATGCATCTGACACATTCCAACTCTGTTTGTCGATACGATACGACACGACAAGGATATAGGTATGAAATATGGGGCGGATTCTTCAAATTTCAAGCCGACCTGGCACGAACAGTAACTGGAGGAAGAGAGGCAGGATCCATACCAAAAGTAGATTGATTCAGATTTAAATCACGTGCAGCTCGTGAGACCAGGGGCAGCCAGGCAGGAGAGGATGAACTTCTGAAGCACTCACAGGAATCGGAGAAGATGCGATTTTGAAATTTGAGAGGTGTAACCAAGTACCCGTGTTCAAAATTTAGACTCTTTTTAACCACGTCATATTCTCCTATACACATGTACTATGATTCTCTTCTAATTATCAAGGTAAATCTAGTCATACGATTATATGAAAATCATTTTTTCATACTTTAAATTACGGAATCCACTTTATGAATATAATATGGGTCCTATATGTGTAATTTCAAGAGACCAGAGTTCAGTAGCTGTACGCACGGGAATTATAACCACGAAGGTCGGTTCTTAATTCTCATGTCTCTATAGGTATGCTAAGATTATGTAAGGAAATTATGGGCACCTAACTTCGATTTTTAATTCCCGTATCTCCTTATATAAGTTAAAGAATTCCTAAATTTTAAATATAAAATACGATTTATATGGCTCGCTTATAAGAATTTTATCTCATTGTTTATGATTATTCTCCCTTTTAGGTAATTGAGGTTCAAAGCGTTGCAGTTTGGAACTAGCCACGGGTGGTATAATAGGATATTGAACAATTTATTATTTTACTTTATGACTTAATGTGTGTTTAAATCTCATTAAAATGAGAATATAATTTTTGGAATAGTGATTGATGGGAGAATGTGTGGTGGAAAAGTGATGAAAAGTTTTAGAGTTGTGTGTAATATTATTTTATTTGGAGAATGCGTGGTTGAAAGGAAGAAAGAGAAAAAAATGAGAATGAGATTAAAATGGGTGTCAAACAAGGGCTTAGTAATTCCTCTTTTTCAATTATTGTAATTGGGACAAAAGTTATATTTTAATGAAAGTAAAATTTTATTTTACAATACGTATTTAATGATTCAAATGGTAAGTTTTGGGTCGTTACACAAAATCTCACACCTCTAAAAGCCATATTAAATTTCATCTATTCTACTGTCCTGTTTTGCATTTATATGAGACAAAATACACAAATGGACTTGGTCACTAATTACAGCAAGATATTTACTAATTTTTCTCATAAATTGTGTTTTGCACCACCCCAACCAAACAAAAGCATAAAAATAAATCATGACAGCAGATTCTTATGATGATAATAATTCAACGGAACAAATTACAAAGAAAAGACGAAATGATATTCATTTAATGAAACCAAAGGCAAACACAAAGTAAGTTGTGAATAGACAATAAACAAAATATATATTTTAACAGGCATAGAACAGATGGAAGTCCAATCATTTATAAAAAGGAATAAATCTTTTGTAACGAAACAAATTCTTTTGCTTTTTCTGCCCTGGGGAGATGGAGTGGAAGGAAAGTACCTGTCCACCGGATGCCACCAAAGCGCCAAAATCCAACACCTTGTTTAGATCAAAACTGTGGAAGTAGAAATTTTCCTCAGAATGGAATAATTTAAACTACTTAGACGGTTAAATATAGTGGACGAATGCTATCATGCAAGCAATAACTGACCAGTAAAATGAAAGGATTATGTGGTGTATATACTATTTAATATAGAAACGAAAGAAAATAAACCTTCTAAACGAAGTGCCAGCTGAATTTTTAGGATTGAGGTTAGGCCATGTCCCAATGTCGGTGAAGGTGCCAGAAATCCCAGCTTCTGACAATCTCACTTCAAAAGTATTTGAGAGCTCAGTCAACGTTGTATGTCTAACATTCTCAGCAATAGCTCCGATGGCATGAGCTGCAGCAACCCTGGTATCCCACTTTTTACTGCGCAGATATTGGGACACCTGCATGTTATAAAAATGAAAGGTCAAACTTATGGAAATTTAAACTGGGCTCGTGCTATACCCTAATAAATTAACAAAATTCACTTGGCACATTCAGAGCTAATATTTGAAAGTTGATCTGGAGCCTGTTCAATGACATTATCTTTCCAGTGGACCATTATCTAATCAAACTATTGTCGCAAAACAACATTATGACACCAAAATTTATGCAAAATTATGCTAATAAGAACTGAATGACATGATTTTTGCCCCCAGTGACACAATGAAATCAGGCTACCAAATTACACGAGCAAAGGAACAGAAGGTATGACCAAAACATAATATAGAGTGAATGCAAGTACCCATCTGAACTAACAAATTCTAAGTAGTAACACTATACCTTGCTCAACAAAGAGTTCAGGTCCTGAGGATGTGATTTGGCAATTTCCCCTATCTGCCTGGCTGCAGTAAACCTCGTCCCTTGAGTCGAACCCGCTTAGCTTTCATTAAAGAAAAAACACCATGCCACACTAACACCAATTGACACCAAAAACACAAAAGAAGAAGAAGAAGAAGAAGAAAGAGTAAAGAAAAAGCATCTGATGTATCATCTTCATGTGTACTTGCCAGCTACACAACACAAGTTAAAATAAAAAGATTTATTTTTTGCAAATTCAATAGCAAATAACAGTACACATGATCCATAATACCAACGTGCCTTTCTAGTACATAAGATATCGACATACAAAATAACAGTTAACTTACAACTTATATTGAAACAATTTTGAGACCTGCAAGCATGTTACTTATCAATTGCATACTGCAGACATAATTATATATGAATCTACTTGTTATATTGTATTTAAATCCATCTAAGTAAGTATATGGATACTGTCCAATAAAGTGAGCAGGCGGTTAAGCCGCGATGATTGTTGAGCCATGATTTAATTTTGAAATATAACGTTCAATCAAGTGATTCTTTGATTAAATGATAATAATCGGGCAACATCCATAACATTTCCCAGTTACTTCCACCTCTTGCATGTCACTCGTTGATTACAGAGCCACCGTAAACATATCCCTAGCATTCACCAAAAATAAAATTAGAAGCTAAAAAAGGCTGTCCCTTTACTCGTAAATTAAAATAAGATTCAATTTCAGATGCTATTCCATAATTCAAAAACGACCAGTAGAGCTCGTGAATTTAAAGATTAAACAGAAAAGCCCAATCGACGAAATCAATTCTCGAAAAGAAAAAAATCGAAATACCTATGATAAATTTTTAATCAAGCATATAATGCGGATCCATTAATTAACCGTGATTAAACTGAATGCTTCACGACACTACGCAATATGTATACACTCCAACACAAACATTTATAAAAATTAGAATTACCTGGAGAAAATCTTGTGAGGAAAATTCTCTTTGTAATTGTAATTCCGTGAGTATGTGAAGTTAAAGAGGGACGAGGGTTTCGATTTCGATTATCAGGGCAGGGGACTCTCTTTTATAAAAAATGAAATGAAAAAAAAAAAAAAGAATATCCGAACAAGGATCCAGACCCGACCCGGACTGTTACTTTGATAGCAAAGCCTTCCTATTGATGGGTCGGTAATTTTTAAGGCCCACTTAACGGCAATTAGAATCATATTTAGCTTATGTTTGTCTATCATTATTTTAAAAAATTATTTACTACAGTAAAATTCTGCATCACATATTCATCCAATAAAATATTCTACATACAAACCAATAAAATTACTTTACTTTTCAACCACACATTTTCCAAAAAATATTATTCATTACTCTATTTTTCTCTCAATAATTGAAGACGAACACACCCTTATTTTGTTGAAATTATATCCCACCCTGTTTTTAAAGGTCATTATTCTAAAAATAGGGATAATGTTCATTATTCATATTTAAAAATTAAATATTAAATATACAATTTTCATTTCAAGCCCTACTCAATTTCTCCAAACCTTAAAAATCACTTCTTCTCCTCTCCTCTCCATCTCCATCACTTCTTCTCCTCTCCTCTCCATCTCCATCTCCCTCTCAATCTTTCTATTTTCCCCACACCTAACTATTGTGGCGTCGCCCCACACCCTCATCCGACATTGAAACAATCCATCATTTAGCAGCGGCAAGGCGATAGGTGCAGTAGTGCATCATTGTGGGAGCACTGCTGAGTGAAGGAAGACGACGCTGTTGCTGCTGAAGCCGAGCAGTGCCACCTCGAAATCTTCGCTGCGAACAACACGGCTATGTGCATTGAGGTGGCGCTGCTGCTGCCCGAATCTGTAGTGCCGCCTTTGGGAGTTTATTTGTTTTTTTTATTCGATCTATTGTTGGTCATTTTTTTGTTGGTGATTTTTTTATTAGATCTACTATGGATGGCTTGTTGGTTGTTGCAATTGTGGTGGTGGTGGTGTGCGGTACTTTTTTTTTCCCAAATTTTTTATTAGGTGACCTATAATTAGCGGTGGTCAACGACGGTGATGGTGGTAGTGATTTTGGCGGGTGGTTTGTGTGTGGGATGGCATGGGTGACGCAATGTGGTGGTGGTTTTGTGTTGCTATGGTGGTGGTTTTGTGTTGCTATGGTGTGTGGTGGTGTTGTGGTTGCTATATGGTGGTTTTGCATGGTCTGGTGGTGGTAATGGTGATGGTGGTTGTCGTGGCGATGGTAGTGGGTGAGATGGGGTGAGGTGAGGTGGGTTGGGGTGGGGTGGGGTACCAATTTGTAACAAATAAATAATATATAATCTAAAATTGTGATTGTAGCTCACAATTTATTAAGTTATGTGTCACGTGTTTTTTATAACATGATTTATGCTGCAAGCGTACGGTGTTAAGTTTTATAATATAATAATGGAGTTAGAGTATCGAACTCACATGGATTGCAATTTAAATTTCTACTAAGTAATATAATTATTTCAACTTTTACTTTATCTAGAAAATCCAAATCTAAGTCAATATTTTATACTAAAATAATGTGGATGTGTGACAATTCAAATGAAACAAGGCAAGTTATATGAGAGTTATCGATGTGAGAAAGCCTAGGAATTGATTTCACCTCACCATCAACAACATCTATAGTTACTTTCTATCAATTTTTCCTGAATTTATAGGCGAGAACCTTAGGTTAATTATATTCCCTCCCTCGAGTGCTGGATATAATCTATTTCTATATTTTAATTCAAATATCTCTATACCGAATTAACACTATAGAAATTATATGCGAAGGGTCCTTAAATGGAATAAGCCTTAAAAATTTTATATTTTCTACCGAAATCTACAAAATCTAGGTTATATTATTCTTAGAACACGCCTAGATCTTCCTCTCTTCAGTACCGAAATTTAAAGCATTAAATCATTCAATTATTAATCAAGTAATTGAAAGTATTGCACAAGAATCAACACAAATAAATTAATAGAAAAATCAAACGAAATAACTATATTAAAATCCAAATATGTCTCAAGTTTATTTACATCAAACCCTAATAATAAAATTCATTCATGAATACAAGAAATGACATATTAAAGTCTAAAATAAAGAATATGGAGAATAAAAGAATAAGAAAAACTGTTTTGCCACTTGAATTTTTCTCCAATTTGTTGTCTTTTTTGCGCTCAATGATTCCTCTTCTTCTTTGTCTCCTAAGCAGTCTTCCCTCCTTAGAATTATGTCTTAAGGGTTGCATTTATAGCACTTTGAAATTTTGGAAGGGTTGGAGTCGTGATAGATCAAGAAAATAGTCCAAAAAAATTCAAAACCCTTTTTCTCGCACAGCAACGCCCAATTGCTATTGAATTTCAGCAACGATGGCACTGCGACACGACTAAGGTGGCGCCGCGGCGCCCATTTTCGGATGGAAATTCAGCACTACGCGTTCTTCGATTTTTTTATCATGACTTTTTCTCCCAATATTCGATTGAGATGATTCAAGATGCTTGGAAAGATAATTCAAATGGATACAACTTTGCTTCAAATATCATTTTCTAATTTGAATATTTGTTATGTCAAAAATGAGTCTCAATATGACACTGAAAATTCGAAGCATAACTTTTTTCGGTTGGAAATTGATGTGTGATCATATTTTGCCTATATTTCACCCTCTTTAACTTCATTCTTCATCCAATTGACTCCTAACACTCTCGAATCTTCATTGTGAGGCCCGACACAACTTTTGAGAATTTGCACTTTAGTCCCCGAACTTTGGATCTCTTATAATTTAGTTATCTTCTTCAATTTTACCAATTTTTACTTATTTCCTTCAATTTAATCAACTTATATCATAACATTAAAACACACATTAAACATTCTAAAACTCGTAGAAATTAGTTAAATATCAAGTTTAGATGATATCTAAAGTACGAGTGAAATACACTCATCAATATGACCGAGAAATTAATTGTGACCAATTAACTTGATAATTTGCAATGAATAAATGAGTTGTGATCAATAAAAGTTTTGATTTTGTGATCGATGATTAATGTGACCTATAAAAAATTTGATTTGTGATCGAGAAATAAGTTGTGATCAATAATATGGTAAGTTATGATTGAAAATTAATTTATGACTAATTAATTAGATATTTTGTGACCATAAAATAAGTTATGATTTGTAAAATTTGTGATTTGTGACCAATGAATAATATGTGACCTATTAATTTGATAGATTTGTGATCGATGAATAAATTGTGATCCATAAAAAAATTTATTTGTAATCGTGAAATAATTTGTGATTAAATTGTATAGAATTGTGAACTTAATATATTTAATTAATAAAATATATGTTTAATAAATTAGTTTATAAATAAAATTTAAAAAAAAAATTGATTTTGAAATTTTTAACTTTGTTTTTTAGTTTCGAAATGTGTCAATACTTAATCTCTTATATATGAATTTTTTTCATTTATTTTTCTTTTTTAAAAAAGAATTAGACTTATTAATTATTATGAAATAATATTTTCTTGAACGTATATTAAAGTTTTATTTTATAAATATAAATTTTTGATAATAGGAAAGAGAAAAATCTTGCCAAAAAATTAATAATAGTAGTAATATCTCAAAAATATGCAGCATGAAAAAAATAAATATATTAAAAACATTCATGATGCTACCATAAATATACCGTATGTGAAGATTATGATGCTATGACTAACCTCAGCTTGTTCCGAGTCTTCGAGTTTGCCTTTTTCATTAATCATGCTTACATCTTCGTTTGTTATTTGGTAGACACGTATTTACAAAGATCAATTGAGTTTTTAGTAGTACATTGGAAAAAATAACCCTCATCACTAAGTTTTTTATTTTTCAAAATTGTCGTAGTTGATGCATTAGTAGTTGAAAATTTATCGTGAGATAGTTAAACTTAGCATGTCCCACAAAGGTTAATAGACATCATTGATGCTAAATGTACACTCCTTCCTTTACATTGATCGACTTTGTTTTTGTTTTTCGAAAATTGTGGACAAAAAAACTGTTTTTGTTTTTAAACTGTGTCAACACTATTGGAAGGAGAGGTAAAAATATGATGTATGTGTAACATGATTGAATAGACAAACAATTTTAAAAATGGTTAAAATTTGTGAAGAAGTTGAAAAATCACGCCACATGAGATATTTAACTTTTTTATTTACTTATAATTTACCATTTTTTTAAATTTGAGTCTTAAGAAAAATGTTATAATTACTGATTTCCCTATTTTCGTTCACTTTCACTACCAATAAACCAGCAGCAACTACTATATACTTATTTTAAATGAATAAATCAGCGATGAATTACACAAATGTTTCCAAAACATTAATCCTAATAACGTTAATCTGAAAACCTCTTTCGATAGAACACTAGTCAAGTTTTTCCTTTTTGCTATGTTTAATGACAAGAAGAGCGTTTTTTTAGCTCGGCCTGCAATATCCTGCCTTTCACCTGAAGAATCATTGATGAATTGCTGACAAATGCATACAATCTATAATACTGATAGTTGGCAATCAGGTTCTGAAACTGCATATTTTTTCATGCTTCGTCTCCACTACTCTCAATGACAACAAGACCTTTTTTGGATTTAGACTTTTTAGCAGCTCTGCCTGCAGAATCTTGCCCATCGTCTGAAAAATCATCATCAATTTGGCGCGTTGATTCATAGTCGTCAATTGCATCAAGAATTTTCTTCCCATATTTATCTGCCTTCAACTTTCCAATAATCTTCTCCAACTGCAAGTAAAAGAAAGAATACTGTTTTAGGAACATCGGTTATGTGAGCAACCAGCCCTTGGGGATGTGTGCTTCTTAGTGAATTGCCAGCAACATCATAAAACTAATGGCATGTCTGGTAAGTTGGACTGATTTCTTGATTTATGCATGACATCCTTGGGCAGGGGCCATGTAATCTTCTCTGTATCCCGAAAATTGTCTACTTGGTATAGTATTTTTCAATACCGTATACCCAATATACCTCAAGAGATTCTCCAGACACCTCAACACAAACATAGAAGCTATGTGCATACGACATGATAGCAGCATAGTACGCTATTGAGGATGTAAATAATCTACAAACCAGTTTTAAAGCCCGAAAATGTAATTGCAAGATCCATAGGAGAAGGTTTCATTTCGCGGCAGTAATTATAAGAACTTAAAAGGAACAAAGCTGATAAAACAAAAATAAAAAAAGTCAAGATATTAGAGATTGCACCTGTTCCATTGATCTTGGTTTCTCAGCACTCAACATGTTAATTTGTTGAGTAGATAATACTGAGTGAGGAAATATTCCCCCATCAAGAGAAGCAAGTTCCTTTCGCAGCTCATCAAGCTTAAATTTCAGCCCACAAGATCTACTGCGCTTGCTCAATTTTGTACTTGTTGAGCTGTCTCTCTCTCCACTAGAAACCTCAAGCTTAATAATTTTCTTTCCTACAAGTGACAATAAGTTACAATTACAGTAACAAGAAAATATACTTCTTTTTCTCCCCTTTTTCTCTGCGTAACAACCAAAAATGTATGCCTTCCATTCTTAAGAGGGATGCTCATTCAGCAATATATAGATAACGAAAAAAATTAGAAGCAAATCGCAGACACAATCTGCAAAATAACAGCATCATCTGAAATTCCAGGTTACATCGAATATTCTGAAAGGTAGCATCCTTACCATGCAATACTTGCTTCGCAAAAGGTCCTAAGGTAACATAAGCATTTGTGGTATAAGCAGTATGCTGGAATTCTTCTTTCTGTAAGAGAAAGTGCAAGACAACACATTCAAAAGAATGACAAAGAAGTTGAGACGACATTGTAAGTGCCTATTGATGGTAGGTACAACAATAGAACAGATTTGTGACTGAATGCCTGACAAATTATCCTCTATGAATGCTCTAGTTTCTTGGCACAAACATTTTGTTTTTAGCTTTACTGCTGGTCTATTTAACCGTCAACGGATAAATAATCTCATAGGTATTCAATTACGCCACCGACTTTTACTTTGCTCATTTTATCACTCACTTCCATCTCATTTGCAGAGTCAAATGTTACAACAGGATAATACAATTTGCAAACTACCCTTCTTTGTTATTCATTGGTCAAACAGGAAGATATGGAGCATGATTTGTGCATCAAGAGTTGAACAAGGAAAGGAGAGGAGAGAGGAACAATGAAGAACCACAAGTCTTACCAAAACATGATCCACTATAAGCTGAATAACAAGTTGTTCTAATTCCTCCTTTTTTAGCTGAGGACCTGTGTAAATATCATGAAATTCAGTATTCAAGTATATAGCTGCAAATCAAGATTTTAAGTAGATAGCTTTAAAACAAGTTGTTCTAATTCCTCCTTTAAGTCCTGATATTTATCGTATAGGTTGGGTACTTTTAGCAAGCAGATAACTACAAATCAAGTTTTTGAGAGCCTATATATATGCCCTTTTCTGTAACCATGAAAGTAGTGGATATTTATTCATTGACAAGACTTGTGATTGGAGTCTAAACAACGTTTAGCATATGCTAATACATCAGAGGTCAGCCCCCGTTCAAGGCTCTCTGTTGGTTTCCCTTAAAGTAACCTAGACCTTGACGCATATAAAAGAAAATACGTAATCCTTGCTTTCATCTTCATCAGCTTAAGCTTCTAATACCTTCTTATCTCTGTGACTAATCATTCAAGACATTGCATGCAGAATATGATATACCAAAACTCAATAAGCTGCACCACACATGATACCTAATCCAGAAAGTTGAGATTATTGACTTTCTAAGTCGGGAAAAAGAATACTTAGTTCCACACAGCGCAAACCTTGAGCTTCAAATATTTAGCCATGTTTGGCCTCCATTTTCTAAAACTCATTTTCACCCACACATTTTATGGAACCAGCTATTTTTTATCAACTTTTGAACCACACATTTCAACAACCTTTTTATCAAAATCTACTAAAAAACTGATTTTTATCTGAACAAAATAGGGGCTTAATTCTATCTGAATAATCTGTCTTTTAACCATGACCTATAAATCCTAGAGACGATGCACAAGGAACATAATATATAAAAATTAATATGCAGTAGAACTTGCTTATATTCTTGTTCTTGATCTTCATCTTGTCAACCAATTGCAACATTGTCAGCCTTTGGTCATTCTCTTGCGTATCTTGCAACAAAGATACCATGAGTTTTGCATGACCTGCAAATCATCTCCATTAAAAATGCAACATTTAATTTCAACAGTGAATGCAGATATTGGAGCAACATAAAACCTATAGATTAACAGTCACTCAAAATAAATTGGTTTTCTTTTATTTCGTTTTTTTATTTTTAATTTTTTGTGAATTGGGGGGGGGGGGGGGGGG
>CAIGRN010073392.1:0-17357 GCA_903798345.1 Fraxinus anomala
AGAGGATCAGGCAACTTCAGAGTCTTGAGTTGAGATGAATCGGCTATATCAGGAAACTTCCAGCTTTTGATTTTGTCAACATGATCAGAAATCCTTGGTTTTACATCAGCAACCCTGCTGCTTTCCATGGTAGCCTATGATTGTCCAGATAAATTAAGCAAAAGAATTGAATAAAATTATGATGGCCGCTTGCCATCTATTTTTCAATTTTGAGGAGGGAGATAACAGATGAAAGAATACCAGATTGCCAAGGGACATTGGTTGTTGAATTCGGTCTGCACGTTCAAGGATTGGAGCAACAGAGGCAGAAGCATTACTGATTGGACCTAATCCACCAGAAATCAAAGGCTGCAGAAAAAGTTGCAAAAGAGAAATCAAAACCAAATAAATCGTGGCAAATAAAACAGACTATAAAAGAAAATGTGAAAATTACTTTGACATTGACTGATTCTGAAAGACCTCGAGCCCCATCAAATGCTCTGCTCTCTAGCATTCTCAGCATGCGCTGCCCATCATTATTTGCTAAGATCTTAATTCCATTGTCACTAGTTGTAATGGCAAGGAGTGACCCTTCCTTATTAAATCTTAATCTGGGGCTAGCCTGCAATGGAAATAAAATTCCAGAGCAACTTTAGGAATTCCAAACATTCAAGACAAGTGTATCAAGCAGTAGGGGCCTCATATAGTAGAGATACTAACAGGCAATCCACCATCAGCGTCAGTGAAAGTAAGCATGTTGGTACTGTCCATGTCCCAAAACTTTATCTGAAATTCATCGCCAGCAGCTAAGAAATGGTTTCTTGTTGTGTCGAATTGCACTACACCTAATGAACGTTTCCGAAAACCAGAATATGTCCTCCTGATGGCTCCTTCGCTCTCATTCCACTCAACAAGGTGGGATTCGCCTTCTTTGCTTGTTCCACAAGAGAATAGTCTGAAAAGGAATAGGAGATAAAAGAATGGCAATCACCTATCTAACCCCCAAGAAAACTGTCTTCTCACACAAGTGATACCAGGGCGACAATGTTAACATTATCAGAACTAGAGAATTAAGGAATTTTTTGGATGAGTTTGCCAGCAAACAAAAAAACATGCAAGTCAACTCCAAGATTCTTCGGTCACAATATTACACTTTTGTAAGGAAATGTGTATATATCACCTCCAGGGGCCATAAGTCACTAGACCACTAAGCCTGAGCAGCTAAAATCTTAATATAAAAAGAAGAAAAACCAAGTCTTCAGTTAGCAAAACAGTTTCAAGTTACAATAATCAAGTGCCCCATGTCACTAAGGAGCTTTTTTTGCATAAAGAGCTCATTTTTAATGACATAACATTGTTAAAAGTGTCTCAGACTGTTTACACAGGAGACTCTCGGTTTTATTATCATTACTTACACCAGGTCAAATTTATGCATGAAAGTTGTTGCCTCGTCTCTCAATTTCCATCACCATTCGTTTACTTGTACTGGTTCGATTTTGTTACAATTACTCAATTAGAGCATATTTCACCTGGAGTTAGCCTACAGAAGCAACTCGGTTAATAAACATCACAAATTCACATAAAGAAACAACTAACATCGCTAAATTGTAGCAACTGTTGGCATAAATCCAGCCGCACCCAAATGTCAATTTATGTTTGATTCAGCACTACCATTGCTTTACTCAGAAAGTTGACTAATCTTTTAGCATAGTCATCAGTGTTTAGGATTATCAATTTTGAAAATTTTGGTTTTAATGCTCCTAATATTTTTAAAATTTTAATTACTCTTATATAGTTGTACAAAATTGATCCTGAAGGTAGATGAACTAATTCCAGTGATATAGGTCCTGGATTCTTCATCCGTTGAGCTCGTGAATATGAAATATCATCTGAGTTCTGATTCAAAGATGTCATATTTTATGAGTTTCCACATAAAAAAAATTTCTGGGGAGCGCTTAACACGCTATATTCAGTAACTGCAACTTCTATTCAAGGGCAGTCAATTCTAAACTGTTAAAATTTTCCTTCCCGTGTGACCTCCATCACGAATGCCTGCTACACAAGGTATCATTAATTCTAAACATTTTCCACAGCAAAAAGAAAATGCTATCTAATGCATTGGCCCCATTCTTCCATTATGTTTTCAACAAAGAACATCATCAGAGTACTATAGCTGTCTAGTAGTTCTAGCCCTACCTTTCAATTCCTCATTGTGATGCTAGAGGAACCTTATCTGACAAAGTACCATATTTTGTGTGATGCAACACTTGCTCCCATGAATGAGCTTTTTAATTATGGAAGTAACCTATAACATGAGCAGGCTTTTTCTTAGAAGACCAGCAGTTTCAAAAGCTCTTTTATATAGTCAAAAGTACATTTCACACACATATTGGCTTTATACTTACTAATTTTACATAAATTTCAAGATATTTTATTGCCTGCTAGTATTACCAAAAGACTAAATTTAATGTGGACATCATCTATTGCAAATAAGTTTGAAGTTGCTCAGGATACCAGTGAGGAATATCATAAATTTTACCCCACAGGATCAATCCAACAAAATGAAGCTATCTACATCATCACATGAGAGCATCCCAACAAAAGAGAGTAAGCAGAAATGGATTTTGAACAGACCTGGTTCCATCAGCACTGTATGCCATTGTTGTGCACCAAAGTCCAGGGGCATCATAATCTACTCTTGATCCCAAGGAATCATAAAGCCATGCTTTTATTTTTCCATCAATGGCAGTAGAGAAGATAAACTGCAGATAAAAATAGAACCAGATTGCTATTTCTCATGTCATCAAATTATATAATTTAAGCTAAGCCTAAGAAGTTCATGCAGACATCAGTAATAGAAAAGGAAACAGAAATTCTACTTGTGAGCACATTTACCTGAATATTCTCTTTATAGTGAGGGCAGACAGAATATACAGGAGCTTCATGACCTTCAAATGTATACTGCTTGCGACCAGCAACAGCATCCCACACCTGTAACACAATAATCCACTTCAAAACTAAGAAGTGACATGCTACAAAACTGTATCGAGGTCAAATAAAGATACCTTAATTGTCCTGTCATCACCACATGTAACTATGCATAGCTGCTTATTAGGATGAGCAAAGGCAATATCATTAACACCACCAATATGAGCATCAATCTGCATGGAAAAAGCCATCCACGCTTGAAACTACATATGATCGTCGGGGAGAGAGAGAGAGAAGAACAATGTAATTCTTACCTCTAAGTGTTGTATTAATTCTCCAGATGGATTGTACGTATATATCTGAACAATGTGCTTCGAAAAAGCAACACCTTCAAAAGCAATGGTATAAAGACCAGTAGCAATGCATCAATTGATTGTAATTCAAAGGCGGAAAGACGATTTTCCTTACCAAGTATAGATCCATCAGGACCCCATATGCATCGATTAACAGATATGGTGGCATCTTTAACTAATGTTGTCTGAATGGTAGTCAAGCAAGGATTTACACCACATATTTTAATTAAAAAATAGCAGAGAAGTGAGGAACTTAAAGATTCAAGAAAATACTCACTTGGAATGGCATTGAACAAGCTGATATATCCCAAACCTTGAAGTTTTTCAGTGCTAGCCTATCTCGGGAACCAACTTCCCAAATGCTAATGTCACCAACATTTGTTCCAACTACAAAGTAGATAATCGGCGATCATGTATCAGAGATAACAGCATGAATTTCTCCTCTATAAAAATACATAATCTAGATGATTGTCTTGCCCAAAAATACAACTCGATCAGAAATTTTGAGCAGTTAAAAAGCAGAAGCAAAATGATAAAAATCAATCAAGGATCAACCTAGAAGAACAGTCTGTTGTTGAGGATGGAAGTCCATGCTCATAACATTAGATCCTTGGCTAAGGTTCCGTACAACAGTTTTAGGAAGGTCGTCTGGAGAATAAATATTGGGAGGATGAGATGAACCGGGAAAGGACACCTAGAAAAATATAGCACTGTGTGTCAATATGGAGGTGAAGAATTATAAAGAATCAATATTGAGAGTCAGGCAATAATTGGAGGAAGAAACAAGGGAATGGGTTAATCCTCCACACCTCATCTGATTGGCCAGCGCGAATGCGTTTCATTAAATGTTCCGAATCAGCAGTTTGATACTCCATTCCAGGACCACCTGGAGGAGTCCTTGGATGTTTCAGAAATGCAGCTGAGGATTACAACAGGACAAAGGTAATATTAGTAACAAAAAAAAAACTCAAAAAAGGCACTAAACTCTTAACAATTGATCCAAGACAATCTTACAATTAAAAAACTGACCAGTACTTGGAGCCTGAACAAGGCCAGGAGGACCTGCAGCCACAGCAACATGAGGAATTGAAGGTGTGGCACTTGACATCCAACCTGCAATGGCATTTGGTGGAGAAACAATTGGCTGGAATGGCTGCAGTCACAATGTTAGAGCAAGTAAGATGCAAAAAATGAAATCAAAGGTTTGCAGGCAAAAATAAGTGCACAACTTACACCATGAGCTCCAAGAGGAGGAAAAACACCAGGCTTCGGAATTGGTCCAGCAAGAGGGTTATTAGCAGGAGTAGGTGCACGAGTGCCATTAGTAGAAGCACAAGTGTGGTCCATGAAAAGTGTTTTTATATCTGGGTTTGGACGAGGATTCTTGCAAAGTTGATGCTGCCAGTTCAGACTGCAATGAGAGTAAAAGAAAATTTGACAAAGCTAAACTTAAAGAGAAAAATTACAAGGAGAAACTGAATCATCATGAAGGTTTTAAAACAGCCCAAGCAGTATGTTTTACCAATTGTAAAAGCAATGTCAATAATAACCATATGTAGATATTACAGACACACCATCGTGTGGATGCAACAAACACATAGAGAGAAAGAGAGAGTCATTCAGCTAATCAAATCAAATTGTATTTATGAATATTAGCTAACCTTTGATTGATCAATGTCCTCAAGCGTGAAGCTTTGAAAGAAGGCAAGGTGAGCTTGTCACGAAATAATGGATTTGCTTCTATGAGCTTTTTTAATTCAACCAGCATAATATTTCGTGCTGACTTTGTGTCCCCGTATTTGGAGAGCTGCTCGTTCTGCCTAGAGACATTTTAAACAAGAATAAAACGAATGAATTATTAATAAGATCAAAAGCTACACTAAAACTAATCATCTAAGTCCTTGATACCTAAAATTGTCAAGGGTTAGAAGCTGGGTGATCTCCTTAAAAAGATCTTCATTGAAAGATGCAAACACCTTCAGATCCTTCACAAGAATCTCAACAGCTTTTGCTCGGTCTTGTCTGAAAAGTATTACACATAGTTAACAATAACAAATATCAATGGCCAGAGATCGACAGGTTACTTGAGACAAAACTTACCTATCAAGAGCTTCAAGATATTTTTGCTTTCTTATTTCAAAGAAAATTTTCATCGAATAGCGGTTATCCTCAACCTTCGTGAATCCACTTAAATAGCGTTCAACTTCGTCCCATTCACCTGCTTGAATTTGGTCCTCAAAGTACTTCATATTGAAGAAGAAACCAGATTCTTGCTCCAACCTATGTACATTTTTAAAATGTATTCCAATATCAATCGAGAACGATAGCAACGACTAAATTTACTTGACAAACCAAAAACTCATCATGCAATATGTGTTTCAAATTTTTCTTAATAATTACTTGGTTTTTATGACCTGGGGAACTGAAAAACAAATAAAGATACCATCTTTTCTTTAATTCTTTTTGCTTTTTTGCCTAGGAGAAAGAAAGAGATTAAACAAACGACGTTTATATTTCATGTTAAAACTTATTACCTTCAGCCAAGTCTCGCACAAAGCAAAGCTTATAACTCATGTTTTACTCTCTATGCACTAATTGCATTTCATTAGCAAGTGCATAATTAATTCAGCTTTCGCAAGAAAGTAACAAATAAAGATATGGCATAGACCAACGAAAGGACTCACTTATGTACTGTCTCCTTGAACTTCTCTTCGTCCAAGAACTGCAGGATTAAGAAAACCAGTTCCCGACTCAAGGACGACATAGTGACGCCTCCAGGCACCCCCAACCACTCCAGCTCAAATCTACACAAGTAACTGCAGAAAATTAACAGTAATGAACCTCTTAAATTCAACCAATCGTATACAAAAGCACAAGTCCTTTTGCTCACTATAGTACAAAATATTCTCTAAACCCAGAAATAGCTTTCACAAATCGTTATGTTCAAGTTCCCTAACAACATCTAACATAATACCATGATCGCAGCTAATTCTATAGTCAAAAGGGGCACATAATATGCCTCGAGAATTCCTAGTTATTTCAATTCCAAGACAATACAAAGATTCCTTCTTTTCTGCCTCGCACACCAAAATATTCCAGCAAAAAATCCTTTCCAAATTTCATTCCCCAAAAATAATTATAAATTCATTCGTCAAGACACGGCAACAAAAAATATAATTTTTATTTTGACTATCGACCCTTCAAAATTCAAAACTCAAAATACCAGTAAAGTATCAGAAAAAAAAAAGAAAAAAGCCCACCTCTGCTTTTCTCTTTAAAAAAATATTTCCTTCACTCAAAACCTGCAACACAAGAACAAATGGTACTTTTCCAAGATCTGGGGCACATTTCCTAGTAAATTAGAAGATGGATTCACTCAAACTGATCCAGATTTCAACAATGCACAAAGGGCTAGGGTTTTCCTGGCTCGTAGAAAAAGACCTCCTTTTCTAAACTCTGTACTCTTAAACCACCCCGTCTCTCTCTCTCTCTCTCTCTACACGTGTGTGTATATATATGTCTATATATCTTAAATTTGTTTCTCTTCCTAGATCTGTGGTGTAACTGCTTGCTTATGTAGTATCAATCAATGAGTTAAATTTTTAATATTTTTCTATGTAGTATTAAAGCGATTGATAGCTAAGACCCAAAATGAAAAAGAAAATGTATTGATGTGATTAGTCAGCTGTATGTAGCTTTTTTATTGGTTGGCCAAGTCATTATTCGCAATTAAGGACGGCTTTTTTTCCCCCATAATTAATCTACAAAAGAAAGTGAAAGTGACTTCAAATTTGAAAGTCTTTTTCCTTAATGCAAATAATTATTTATTCACAACACGTTTGACTAAGTTTACAAATTTGAAATTACTAACAAAAAAATATTTTTAGATGTGCTATCATTTTCTTACTTGTAACAATAAAACTTGGTCACCGATTTTCTTACTTGTAACAATAAATTTGGTCATCGTCTATTTGTAATAAACGTTGTGAATAATGATTTAATGTCAAGGTTTTGCATATATATGTGTAAACATAAATACTCATATGGTAATCTTTCGAAAAAGAATGATACTATACATTATCGATACTAGTGATGGTAACGCCAATGTTATACCTCACCGTTGGAAATAACATTAGTTAGCTCCAGTAATGTAAAGCATCGGTTTGTGTGAAAATAAGGCTAATATCGTCTAATAAAGTTATAATACTTATATTTCTTCATGCGTATGGTACTAATAATAGTGCACATATATTGGTGCTTAATACTAATGAGTTAAATAGCAATGTTCTGAAAATCGACAGACAATGAATCGAAAAAAGCTGAAGGGTCAATGATCAAACATTCAACCAAATCATCTGGAAATAAAAATAAATAAATTTGTATTATTTATGAACCTAAATTAAATCTTATTAATTTTAAACAAAAAATTATCAATAAATAAACAATAAAATTTCATTAAAGTTAATTCTAATAACAAAATATATTTTATCATTTCACATTGTTATTTTTATATCGAGTTAAAAAGGGAAATAGAATTTTTAATGTGTGACAAATAAAAATAAAAACTAGAGCTGGACAAAACTCGATTCGAGTGATTTTTCTTAAGTTAAATACTCGAACGTGTATTTGAATTGAGAATCGACGAGTTTAGTTCGATTTTCGACTCTAGATCAAGAATCGAATAAAAATCGAATATCACAAAATTTTTATCTTAAATAAGTCAAATTATTTTATTTTTTCTAAATAAATTTGCTAACTAATTAATTTAACTCAAATCTAAAACATGATTTTTCTATTTCTAATTTTCAGCTCAAATCCAATTAATCAAATTGACCTAAACTTTAACCAAATCTCTTATTCTATCGTAGTCGTTTATGCCGTTCTGAAAAAATCGATTTGAAAGTCTCTCTTTATTATTGTGAGCTCGCTATTTTCCTTTTCATGTGATTTTAAGAGCTCAATTTATGAAAAACTCAACAAAGTGAGACGCGAAAGATATCACGAGATTAGACTATATTATTTTCTAAGAATTAAAATTGAACATATCATTAGTTTAATTAATGTAGAGTTGGTGTAAATATTAAAAAATTTAATTAATGTACAGAACCCGAGAACCAAATGGAACCGAATCGAACCGAACTTGAACGGTTCCATAATTAAATTTGGACACAATAATTCCACTTGTTAAATATCCGAAAATTCGGGTTTGGTTCTCCGAACTTGACAATGTCCAACCTAATAAAAACCCTTCAAGTTCGGTTCTATAATTAAATTTAGACCAGACGGTTCCACTTATTAAATATCCAAAAAATTTTGGTTCGATTCGTTTTAGAATCGAATCGAATCAGACCATGTTCAACCCTAATAAAAACCCTCCCTAGTAGGCTTCTTTGTATCTTTAGTTTATGTCTTCTTGGTTTGCCAAAGATGCAATGGAAACATACACCCAAGTCAAGATCTACTACTAATAGAATATAAGGCACGTTTGGCATAACTTTCGTTTTCAGAATAAGGTTTATGGAGGAAATTAATTTAATTTTTGTTTGAAAACTAATTTTTAAAAGTATGTCATATTCTACAAATGTTTTTAGAGGAAATCGTATTGAACCGACTTTCTCTAGAAACCCTTATAACTACCAAAAGTATTTTCATAAACTTAGCTAAATAGATTCAAAAGCAACTTATGAGACTCAAAAGCTCATTTTGACTTTTCAAAAGTCGTGCTAAATGAGCCTATAGTGACATGCTGCGTATAAACAAGGTGATTCATTAAAAAGAAATGTTTTTTTTTTTTCTTTCTTGCAATTCCAATTGGGAAAACCTTCAAACCTAATAGCAGGTTGCTCTAGTTTTGATTCGATTGGACATTCGGATAAGTTTTTCACCGATTTCTCATTTATATGCTTTTTAAACACCAACCAAACCAGTTTTTTGGCCGATTCTGATGTTTAAGGGGCATGCAACTCGAATTTTAAGAACATTGTTATGTCCTTGTCTAGGAGAGTATTTTCCCCATTTTTAGCACTTATTTGATCGTTATATAGTTGAACACAGGTCTCATTTTGACCGCAATTTTTAACTGCTTGAAAATTGAATACCTAAAATGCCCTTCTCTCAAGAATAAATAATTAAATATTAAAGGGCAAATATGACATAATGCCTTGAAATAGTTCAGAATGCGGCCGACCCATCGACATATACACTGTATACGGTCATAACATTACTTCACAATTAGTTATCAATTATATTTTTTATAATCGCCAATTGAGACGTGAGTTCCATTTTACTTGGACTCTATTGATCATCGCGAGTAATACATAACATTACTTCAAAAAAAAAAAAAATCCACTCTCAACTAATAAGTTGGTTCAGGTGGAATATTTTAATAATTAATTTCAAATTAGTAATTTAACTATTTTTAACTTTCATCGATGAAATAATTATTTATATAAAACTTACGTTTACTTTATAAGCAAAATTTCGCCTAGTCAAACATTCACTAATGCTATCTAACCCCAGTATATTAGTTCATGAATGGTCAACCTAAACTATATTTAGAATTGTTTATTGTCGTAAATATAATAATATAACTCTATTTTAATTTTGATCATCATCCAAAATTTATATTATTAATATCGTTTTCAAAGAGAGAAACAAGAAATTTTGCATATTATTTATCGATAAATTTCTATATATATATTGCAATTAGTTTTCGAAATTGGGTAAAGAAAAAGTAAGTGCAATTTCAAATCCCATTTTAATCCAACGCTGAAAACTAATTAAACTTTTTACCTATTCAATCTACCTGACTACTTCCAATCCATTTTCTATAATTGATGTCTATCCTTTTACAATGTCGGAATGGATAACTGAAAGGAGAAAATATAATAAAAAAAGAAGAGTGGGTCTCGATATATTTTGTCCTTTCTAGTCATGTGTACTTTTCTCCCCAGTTGTTTATTATTTTAAAACCTACTTTTCAACCACGAATTTATCAAAAAATCACAATTTAAAATTCAATTTTCTCAAAATAATAGCCTAAACAAGGGCTAATTTTGTTATTTAGAGAGACATTATAAGTAAATTTCAACCTGGCATATTAATTTGGGGTTTGAACAAGACCGAGTTCCGAAGCTCAAAGCAATCAAATCGTTGGTTGACAAAGGTTATGCCATGCTAAACCTAGCGTCCATGGATGTCTTTTTATATATGTGAAAAATGACGATGTACTTCGAATTTTCACCCTTTTGATGGTTATTGCATTGCATTCCCCACCTTCAATCATTTTTATCGTATTCTTAAGTTAAATACCTGAACACGTATTCGAATCAAGAATCGACGAGTTCGATTAGGTTCTAGACCTAAAATCGAATAATCAAATCTCCCTAAATTTTTTTATTTTTATTTATTTTGAACAAGGCAAATTATTTTTTTTCTAATTGTTAACTATTTAATTTAGGTCAAATCCAAAATATGATTTTCCTATTTTTAACTTAAATTCCAAGCCAACTTAATCAAATTAACCTAAGCTTTATTAAAATCTTTTATTCTACCGTAGTACCGTATTGGAAAAATCGAATTGGAAGCTCGGCTACGCCTTTCTTCATTATTGTTAGTTCACTATCTTCATCGCCCTGCAATTTTAACAGCCAAATATTGAAGAACTCAACAAAGAGGGGCGCAAAAATATCACAGAATTGGAATATATTATTTTGTAAGAATTAAAATTGAATATATTGTTAGTTGAATTATATAGCGTTGTTGTGAATATTTAAAAAATAATATTTATACGGAACTCGAGAACCAAATCGAACCGAACTCGAACGGTTCCATAATTAAATTGAGACCCGACTGTTTCATTTATTAAATATTCGAAAATTCGAATTCGAGAACCAAATCGAATCAAATCATATCCAGCCCTAATCATATCTTTGTGTACTTCCAATTGGTGTAAATTACATTATAAGGAAAATGTAGACTATGTTGAATGCCAAAACGAGTTGTTCTGTGTAAAATTTAGGGATTGTAACGAATTGGAGTAGGATTGGAGCAACCATTCTCATCTCTCGTCCGTAAGATATTTTTTGGCATATTGCCTTGCCCTTATACCCGGTTAAGGCAGAACGAATCGAGACGGAATCTATCCCATTTATTTATTATTTGCTTTTGTTTTTTTCATTTCTATAGTTGGTGAAAATCATTTTTTTTTCCAATTTATTTAGAACAACTTATGTTCCTTTTAGAAAGGATAATGATTTTTTTTATTTAATAAAAAATTTAAATTTGAAATGGACTTTAAACGAGGTCAGAACTATATTTCCTATACTAACCCTTATCTAGTGGATTCGGGTTTAACTAATTTTTTTTTGCTCTCTAGTTAAAATTAGGATTCAATGTCAACTTCTTTAATGTTTTGACCTGCAGATATCAAAGTCAAACTTTATTCGGCCTTTGTTTGATTTTGATTTTTTAAAGAATCACTTTTTTCAAACTCATTTTAATAACACATTTTTCTAATAAAATAATTTTTCTCGTTGATTATTAACTTTTTTCTACTTTTGAACCACTTATTTTTCAAAAAAAAAATCACTACTCAAAAATTCAAAATCAAACAAGCGCGTAGTTTAAAATGCACGTTGACACTTGAATACAAATATTTATTTGAAACTCTGCATACTTTTAACACTTATGTTGCACAAATGTATTACCTCTTTGATTGTGTACTTGCATAAAAAGAAACTTTTTGCTTGCAAGATTTAAGTACATCACAACTATACGACATACTCCACAGTTCGTCTCATTCTTCACAAGAAGCATGACCTAACTCAATTTATATTGCGAGTCAAATAAAATAAACTTCGATGTAGGTTAACATTCAACCCATTATAACATAAAACTAACTACTTAAGCTTGTAGTGTGGCTTACCTTATGCTTTATCTTGAGTTCGAGAAAATAATTGAAAGCAATTATCTCTATAAAGAAAAGATACTTCGACAACAAAATGAGTAACTTACTTGATACCTATTTTTATCAATAGAAAAGTTACCCATTTTAAAACTTCTGATTTTCTTTAATGAGTAGACTTTTAAGCTCGGCCAAACATGCTTTCGGTCTTGAATATTAATTCCCGAACACATAGCAAACACGTGGCAACCTCTTTGGTTTTCTTTGTCTTTCTTCTAGTCACAAAGTAATAGCAATACCATTTCATAAAGTGTGTGAAATACAATAAAAATAGTATTAATTCCCATACCTAAAGGAATTTTATTTTTTAGAAATGCAATCAATATTCTCAGTTTACAATTTAATGATCTGAAAAGCTATCAATTAATTAAGAACTTGAAAAAATAACTCCACAACAGTGCATCTCTTTATCTTGACACGTGTGAACTCTGTGAAGTCATAGAGAAAGAATACAGCAAAAGGACGAGCTCAATCTGCTACCACTTCTACTCTTTTTAAACTTCTTTTCACTTTTTTCTTCCTTGCTTCGAGCTTAAGGCCACTCATTGTTTTAACAGTCGGAGCCCGGCTTCTAAATCCTCCAATGTTATCGTAAGTAAATCGTCAGAGTCTATACAATCGAAATTGAGTCGCAAATCCAAACCTTCTCTCGCGTTTACGAGCATTGGATCGACTAAACCTCCATTCATCACCTTGCGCTGCTTTTCACTGGTTTCTCGTTCTATAACTTCCGCAATTGCATCTACACTGCATGAAGGGTGCAACTTAAATCCATATAACAAGCTACTCTCATCCTGTTTAGACATTTTAAGATGAAGAATCTTGGCAAGGTCTTCAGAACTAAAATCATCAAAATGAAAAAACTTGGTGACCCTTCTGTTGAAACCTTCATTCGAAGATATTACACGCTTCATTGGTTCACTATAACCTGCAAAAATTACTACGATTTTTCCACTGTCCATGACAGACATTATCTCTTCTAATGCTTCCAATCCATAGTCTTTATCATCAGCCTTCTGCATGGGTATCAAACGGTAGGCTTCATCTACGAATAGAATGCCTCCCTCACCTTCTTGGATCTGGAAACATCTAGCAAAGGTTAGTTGCTAATCAATGGTTAAAAAGGCAAAATCAAGTTACGGAGCATTATGCCTCCGCAAGGCTTACGTAAGCATCAATGCAAACCATAAATAGTTCAAAAAATTATAAACTTGCAAAATTATACATGTAACAAACCATAAACTATTCAAAAATGTTAAGCATTTTGACAAAAATAAGTCTAATTTGCAGCAAGAAACATTAAATGGATCAATATATAAGGAAATAATAAATTAACAAAGTAGTAATCTCATAATAAGACCATTTATTAACAATTGGGAACTAAAGTTCTAAAGCAAATTAAGCCCCTATTTGAGCCCCGTTCTATTAAAACTCAATTATTTCCCAAACTCATTTTTAACCACATATTCTCCCAATAAAATCCGATTTTTTAACTGTATAATCTCCTAATCATTATTACAAAACTTGTTCTCCCAACAAAATTTGGCTTAAACAAACCCTAAATAAATAACCAACTATTTAAGAACTTTGTTGCCTTGACATGAAGAAACAAATCATGGTGACAAGTGACAACGACATGAAAAATATAAAAGAAAGACAAAAAGTAAGTTGTGTGTCACAAATTTCCCTCACTGATAGTCTACTGCCAAAGAGTTTCAGTTTCACCTGGGGGATCACACTTCAGTTCTAGACTTAGGTTTGGGTCGTGTTTAAACCAACCTAAAAAGCTGATGCCGGTAAAGAAAATAACAATAAAAGAAAGATCAAGGTGTGCATGCCTCAGCTGCCCGCTCAAGGCGTAAGATTGAGGCTATTTATCAATGCTCATGCTATATACCCCAGGGTGCAAGCCTCGGGCTCTCGTGGGAGGACTGTTTGACTTGGCCCATGTTTGTTTGACAATATTTTAACATAAAAATGATTTTTTGGACCATATTTTTCAAATTTGTGGGTCTTACCCTGAGAGAGATTGGTTAAAAATGGCGGCTGAGATCCGTCCCCAATAGTCAGAATTCTATTTAAAAAGCCAAACAAACGGGGGCTTGAAATATCATTACATGTTGCACCTCATAAATAATCACAAGAAGATATAAAGAGTAACGAATAAAACAAAAATAGAAGAGGTCATACCTTTCTCCTAGTCTTTGGCCCTGTATGACCAACAAATTCGCCAACCAAATCTGTTCTATGCACTTCAGTTACCCTATCCGTAGGAAGAGTTCCCACCATGTGAAGTAATTTTCCGAGGATCCGAGCAACCATGGTCTTACCTGTAAATAAAAAGGAAAAATAAAATAAAATGAGAAAGTACACCATAAAATCTAGAGAACTCCAGAACTATATCAGTATGGGTACTACTGAAAATTTCACTAAAAACGAGAAACTCATGAAAAGTTAATGATTTCCAAAATTTGAAGCCATATAGAACAATATGCTACATGAATGTCTTCGAACTAAAAATTACAAGGTTTTAGTAAGAATTTAGAGTACAAGGACAGGATACCTGTTCCTGGATTTCCAAGAAAGGCCATGTGAGGAGGTCTTCGGGGTCCAACTTTCAGGCCGAGGGCACGGCGTCTCTCATCTAAGAGCATCCCTTTTGCCCATTTCCGAAGTTGTAATTTAAGTGAATGTAAGCCCACAATGTTTGATAATTCATTTTAAAGCGCATCCATCTTGGTTTTCGTCTCAGTGCATGCTTCAATAGCTCTACGCTTCCGTTGCTCTTCAAGATGCTTATGGAGTAGTTCACGCAATTTCTCGCTTCCTTCGTCTTGAGAGAGATGATTTAGAGGAGTCATGCCCTCCTGCATTAGTATGATATATAATTAACAGCAATCAAGAAAGTATACATAAGAGCAGTTAAAAATTAGTAAATTAAAACAAATGATACATTAAAAGAAAACAAACTATACATTGTCTTCAGTGCTGCCATCAGCATCATATTCTAACAATGTTTTGACGGTTGAGTAGTCTTCGGATCGTAGTGAGTGCCAGACAGCCAGATGCAAAGGAGTCATCCCATTCTGCCAGAAATATTTCCAAATCAAATAAGTTGAAACACCTTTATAAGAAAGTCACATGCAAACTTTTATTAATGTTGAAACTGAACACAAATATCAGAAGCAAAAGACTTACATTTGCTTTGGCTTCAACAAAAGCACCACGAGCTAGAAGCATCTTTATAGCTTCATTACACCCATTCTTAGAAGCCATATGCAATGGAGTCTCTCCATACTGCCAAATTTAGTAAAATGCAACTATATAATGAGATCAAAGGAATGGATTCATTTTATTCAGAAAGAGAGTAAAACAGCAGTGCATATTACAAAAGGAGAAACTTACCATGTTCTTGGCCTCCAGTTCGACCTTTTCGGCTCCTGGCCAATCAAGAAGGAATTTCATTATCTCAACATTACTGTAACCAGCGGAAACATGGAGTGGTGTCTATGCCATCTGCAACATGGCAAATTGGGAGATATTACAATCCAAATTGAGCAATTAGTTTGTGTCGAAAGCTTCATTTATGTGAACAAATAAAACTGCATTTTGTAGGTGATTTGGTGAGTTCAAGTATAGTACAGAGAAAAACATATATTTGGAAATAATGATATGCCAATTGCCATGGTTGTCTTTTCATGAAAATAGAAGCTTCCCATAAGAGAAACAAAATAAATGCAACCCCAATTCTATTAGAGCAAGAGGAAGCTATATATCAAATCCAAAGATTGTGATTGCATTGCGCAAAATTATTATTCATGCGACAATAAAACTCGTATACACGTAAAGGACACAAAATATCAAACCTTTACCCTTACCCAGCAATCATCTACCCCGATCGACGCCGGCGACGGCGACGGCGACGATGCATCGACTAGCAAACCCACCCCTATCGGCCTCATGCCACACCCCTATGGCCATTTCGGTCAACACCCACACCCACACCCACACCCACAGGCGGCAGCCCTAGGTGGAAATCCTAGCACCGCCGCTCGGACCGGAGCAGAAATCCCAAGCGCGAACCTCTGAGTGGAGGCGGGGACTTCCGACGTCGGCAGGAAGGCCGGAAGTTGGTGGAAAACAGTTGAGCAATCTGGATTCCATACCCAGATTCATCATGATCCGGCCACTTTTCCAGCAGACTCGCCTGATCAGCGCACTATACAGACATTTTCGACGCCGGGAGAGCTGCCCGAGGCGCGCATGCGCCACCATCGAAAAACCCAAAAAATCAGAAAAATCAGCAGAACGTCCCCAAATCGCTCAGCATGCTTGTGTTGTCATCATATGCGCCGTATATGCACAATCAAAGGAAAAAATGGTCGAATGCATATGATTTGGTATTCAGTCGACGATTTAGAGTTGAGGCGAAGGAGTTTGTGATGTCCGTTAACGAATCAGGTACTGTTAGGATGATAGANTCAGTCGACGATTTAGAGTTGAGGCGAAGGAGTTTGTGATGTCCGTTAACGAATCAGGTACTGTTAGGATGATAGATGTCGACCGCAATTTATATGGGGAGGTTTGGTGCACTTTGGATGGTGAATATGGTGGACAAGTTGAGAGCGGCAAGTAAGTTGGAGGATTTTGTTGCCAAGTTTACCGAAACACAACGAGCTTTCTTGGTACAACGTTGTGCGAATAGCCGCGGCAGGTACTTGACGATATCTCAGTATAGAGAGAGGCGTTGGAAGGGAGTTGTGATGGTTTCGGAAGGTGTAGATGGAGAGGGATGTGCAACGTTTTCGCGGGTGTTAAAGGCTGTTGTTGATTCATTTGTTGCGAGAGAGGAGGCTAAACGTCGAACAATGGATGAAAGAATTCGATAAGGGATGATTTATGCCGAAGTTACAACAAACTCATAGCCATCGCATAAAGCTGATCAACGGGGGCTAGAGCGTAATGACAGTTTGTATAAGGTGAGGGAACATGACGATCATCTTTCGATGCCTAAGCCTAATGGAGACATGCGAAAGGTTCACATGGTGGTATAGTGGATAACATTGAAATAGGGGCCCGTGTCCAGGCATTGAAAGACGAATTGGATGATTTAATCAGGCTAGTGGGATGTG
>CAIGRN010073395.1:0-13266 GCA_903798345.1 Fraxinus anomala
TCTTATTTGTCGCCCAAGATTAGCTTCAGAGATTGATTATACAGCACCATATATGACTTTAAGTTCACACCTCCTCTCAACCATTTAATTTCTTCTGAGAAAATTGTAGCATTGATCTAATCAATTGCTTAACTAAGAGATTAATTCTTGATGACATGAGCAAATTGATCTTTAACGCGGCATAAATTATTCTTAATAACGAAAACTTAGTGCTCCGATTCAATTCATCATGCAATCCTCGTCTACTCAACTAGTTATATAGACACGTTTTAACAAGAATATATGACAGTATGAAGAAGATTCAGACGATTTCAAGTTTCACCATTAGAGAATTATTAATAAATGATGATGATGATGATGAAAGTTTGAGGCCTAACTTACTATTTGATAGTATGTTGAGGATTACAATTTTTCGTTTATTTGTTGAACTCTATTATTTATAGTAGTAAACTCTTATCATGTTTTATCATAATTTATTTATGAAAATTATGCCTATATGAGATTTTAATAGAATAAATGAACTAAATATTTTATTCCTAAAAATGAGAATCCATTTTGTTATTTCGATACTTTAATAGGCGTTTGTTTCAAAAAATAAATTGTATACCTTTGTTTCTTTAGTCTAGGGTTTAGGGTTATTTAATTAATAAGTAATATAATTTATATTTCAGGACCTCATTATAGACTTTTAGTCTAATAATTTCACTACTCGAAATATTAAATAAATAAAAGTACTAATTTCAGTCAGTATTGTCTACAAAAAATAAATTTCACAATTAAGGGAGACCACATTGTTGCTGCAAAATGTCAAAACTGACCATAATGTGTTATATCATTTTGTTTAAAACTAGGAAAACATTTATTTGTTGAAATTTCGATTTTAACAAGCTGGTCTTTTTATGGTTGAAATTATTATTTTTTATCAAAAACTTGTTACGGGCACAATTTTCATAAATAAGAGTGAGTGTACTTAATTTAGGTTTTCTTTGCCCCATTTAAAATTTTGAACTTTTAAAACTATGCATGAACCGCTAAGGCTTATTGGAAATCTATTTCATTTAATTCTCTTTAATATGGTTGAAAAGGACTTATTAGACAAGTCACAAGTGCATAAACCAAAGAAGGGAATCTTGAAAAATAAATGGAGTTTTGTTATCAATAAATTTGAATTCGACTCTGCAAATCTTTTTCTATCATTAATATTTGTTGGAGGAGAGGTATTTGGTGATTTGAAGAATATTTGATGCTAATATTGAAGAAAATATTATGCCGTGATTTGGAGAATATTATATTTTGTTCAAGATAATTGGAATGTTTCCATAATTTGTTATATTCTTTTTGTGATTATCTCATCTATAATAGGGTAGCTTTGTTGTAATATGACTATATATGTGTCATTGTAACACTTTGGATATAAGCGAATATAGTCTTCTCTCTTCTCCCGTGGATGTAGGTTTGCCACATTGGCGTCGAACCACGTAATTCTTTGTGTTCTTTCTTATATATTTTATTGAATTCTTCAATATTATATTGTATTATTTCATCTTATATACTATTGTAGTATACCCTTCTCTTTGTACTTCAATGCATTTTAATATGTTCCACGGAGCCATCATTTAGTGATGAACCCACTTTACAATCGTAGATTTATAAATATTTTACCTAATTCAAATTCCTTTTGAAATCAACTAATCCTCTTAAAAGATTGTTCTTTCAAAATTTTAAAAATCAATTAATCTTGTCACCTGTATTCCAGTAGCCGTGCTGGTTAATGCAGCTTGTAGAGTCATGGACGAAAGCATGTGCATCACGTTTGGAGAATAACATAAGAAACATATTAAAACATTTTTAGAATTGATAAATTATTTTTGCAGTATTAAATTCAGCTGTAAAAGTCAAGATGGCCGCCCATACGTAGGCTAAGATTTTTCAAAGATATTATGAAACTCAAATATTTCGTGTCAAATTCATTGTGAAAATTCCCTCAGGAAAAATTTAAATGGTTCTTAAAGATTAAATACATGTTTTGAAGATTCATTGGAATTGCATTCAGATTGACCAGTTTCACAAACAGCCATTCTTGATTACACAGAAACGTATGAGAATCGATAAAAGTAAATATTTCCAAGTTTTGAGGACGACATAATTCATTTCTTCGATATGTCCAATCGACATAATTTGGTTTTCAACCCAATTTGTACCTAAATAAAACCAAATTCAGAACTCGAAAAATGGATTATTGAAAGTGTCAGATATCATCATCACATATTTTTATACAAGAGGAAATATAAATATTGTACGCAACTAAGTTGTAATGAATCCAAGTAACATGCTTGAACAAGTTGCCAAAGCTGGGGTTTAATAAAAGAGGCTACAGATCAATGATCTACATTCCATAAGTTGTGCACCGTTTCATGCCCCGGGAGCAAATCATCTTGATGCCAAAATGAGCAACAGGAGAGACGCGGCTTGAATATAATTATCAAATGATCAGCAAAGTAAAACCTTGCGCATGTGATTATCAGACTTGAGATGGATTGGGATTGAACAGTTGGCGCTGATAAAAGTGTGGAGCAGCATCCGTCAGCCAGGATGGGTCAATAGAGATGACATTGCGCATGTATTGACGATCAGTAGAGACAATCGCATGGAAGACGACCCACTTTGGATTAACTCTGCAAGATAAATTTCAAGGGGATGTATTCCAATTATTAGTTTACAGTATGTATCAACATCAATCTATTCTCTCAGATTTTAATTTAGAATAACGATATTTATATCCATTAGAGATCATCGCCTGTCTATGTGGCAGGTGATGTGCTATGAAATGATAAGGCCAATTAAATATATGGAATAAGACCCATTTTTTTGGTCTTATCATTTAATGACACGTCATACAGTGTCACATCATACGGTTACTCTTTAATTTAACATCAAGAAAAGATGTGTCATTTAACAAGCCAATTATTATTTCCTAATTTGAGCCAGGTTGCATGGACACTTTGCAAAACTACCTATTCTAAAAGAGTAATGCTATATAACCTAGCTAGTGTTAAGCACAAGTCTAGGTGTCAATTAAGCGATTAGTCATCTTAAATTGGACCCATATCCTTTAATTTAAGATGTCTAATCATATAGTACCACTTAATTGACATCTAGACTAATGCTTAGTATCAGTTGAGCTACATAGCATTATATAAAAGGTCAGATAGGTTAAATCTTTTGCAACCACCTTAGACTGTTAACTTGCGCAACCCTTTTTCTAGTAAGATAGCATCTCTTCTGACCAGAAGCTTGTTTAATTGCACAAGACATAACTAAATCATCTGATACATTATCGACATATACCTCCAATTAGAATCACAAATTTACCGTTTCAATATAGCCCATCATTTCACTCACTTGGTTCGCATGGAAAAAAGTGGTCCAATTATTTTGGTCACACAGCGTGAATCCAAGACATGCACATTAAGCCCGTTTGACCCTCCATTTTTCTCAAAACTCATTTGTAACATAAATAATTTTACACGTAAACCCAAAACTTTACCCTATTTTTTAACCACGCATTCTCCAATAAATTACTATTCCAAAACACATTTTCCCCAAGGGATGGATCAAACAGGGGCTACGAGGATTGAACTCTCAAGTCTGGAGCACTACATAGAACCTGTAGAAGAATTCCATTTGGATCTTCCAGCAAATGTCAAAATTGAGCACATTGGTAACTTGTCATCCATTTGCTCGTTAATTAAAAACAAAATAACCCCCTTTACATAGTTCCTCTAAGTTGTTCGTGAACAAGAACAATGGCATAACGAGTGATCTGTACTAACCTGAATAACACAGATGAAGGATGAATATAAACTTCTTGCGAGCTTCTGATGGTCTTGTACAAGCCATTGTGACTAAATGGCTTTAACAAAATAAGCAACCACAAATTGATCCAAGTTAGATACACAGGCAATTATTATCAATCAAAGATATCAGATCTGTTTCTCGAAACAATAATTAGGGTCATTAGGTCTACATACGATTGAATACTTACTTCTAATCGACAAGCATTAGCGAAAAACCCAGCAGTAATTGCCTTCCTTACAGCCTGAAATATGATTAGAAATAGTGCTTGTTGAATTTAGCAGGATATATTCCAGAGGAAAGAAGAAAAAGGGAAACCAAAGAGTAACTTTCATTAGGAACAAAGTTATGCTGGAATTACAAAAATTCATAGGTAACTTTTAGGAATCAAATTCAACTCTAAGCACGAAGGTCAAACAAATAATGCACTAGCTAAGGAGGGATAGGATGTCGATGCAGAATATTCTCTAGTAAAATTCATCCTGCTTGCATATTCTATCGAAGATATTTAACGATACCCATTCAAATGCATGTATTGCACATTAAAAATTACATTATCTTATGCAATTAATAGAAAATACTTTGTTATGCTTATAATGTCAGTCATAACAGTCCTTTTTTCGGAAATTAGAATTCCAGTACCAGGAGTCAAGTGTTTATATTTATCCTATTTAGCCACACAATGAACAGCATGGTGAGCGTGTCGCTCTGATGATACCCCATCTGGACAGTGTTAATATCATATCAGTGTGGTACCAAACATCTAAAGACCTTCGTAACATTTTATTAGAAACCAATCCACCAATATCTCCACTACAAGAAAGACCTCCATTTATCCCACCAAAACAGTTGTATTATATCGAATTCCAAAAACTGCTGCAATGCATGCATGTCTTTGATCTTCTTAAAGGAGGCACTACAAGTTTGATTCTGTTAGAAAATCATAAGTACTGTTATTTAATTAAAACAACCTAATGTTGAAAAAGATTAATGTTATTTCAGCATTCCTTAACCACATACACACACATGCCAGTACACATGACATCTATATGTTAAAAATTTAACAACTGAGAAAGACAAATGATGGAATTGTTTACTGTTTAAAGAGGCTACATGCCATTCTCTTTAAAGTATACACACAAAAAAGTGTAATTGAAGTACACAACTTGTTGATGAGACTCGAAAGGGGCTAAAACAAAAGTTTGAACTTCGGAGGAGACTTCGAAATCTAAAGGTTTTAGCTTGAGTAGAACCAAAACATAATAATTCAATACTACTTCAATACTACGAAGGACATGTTCTCCCCACAGATACTAGTTTTTACCATTACATAGATCAATCGAAGTGTATTATCATCTTACCTGCATATCGCCTTCACTAGATTTCAAAACTATCCCCAGACGCTGCGCAATTCTTCTCAGATGTAGTCTGATTTCAGAAACTTTTTTCTGCATAGAAATAAATGAACATTCAAAAAATCGTCAACTAAAAATAAACACGGTATACATGATTTCATGTTTTAAACCCATGAACATTAACGTTGCACAAGGCAGACACTTCAAAAATCTCTATAGCTGCTAAAGTGAGATGCTCACCATGGCTTGGTAGTTCACAAAGTTCTTGTGGCACCAGTTTGAGGATTTACCAGACTCAAGAAATCCTTTATACACATTTAAGAAGGTAACATGGTCGCCCTGCAGGTATTTTGAAGACATAATATTGTGAATATGAGAACTTCCCAAGAGAGCCTAAAGATGAGAATCTATGTATTTATCATGCATATCAATTGGCTACTAAATAAAGTGTAAATAATAAATCAATTAGGTAAATCAAAATAAAATTCCGTATAGTATCTCATATCTAAAAGGTTAGAAGACAATCAGGGCTTGGTTTCTCATCCACAAAGAAAAAATAAATAAAATAAAAAATAGATGCAAAAATAGAAACTACAAGATAATTCATCCATAAAACATATGAAAAATCAAATTAGCACCAATATTACATTATATAACTTTAGAAGTATGTTCAAAGTGGATAAATTAGATCTAGAGCAAAATTGAAGAGAATTCAGAAAAAGAACTCAAGAAATGACAGTAAGTCCTAATATTTTTCCTTTCCATCCTTTCACAATTCTCTTAAACCTCATGGTAGAAGTCAGAAAGTGACTCCAGTAATGACGGAAATCACTAAGGTAAAATTCAAAAAGTGAAAATCAATACTATTTTATTTATTTATCATAAGGTGAGGGTCTGTGATAAAAGACTAATAAGCCGAACAACATAATTTGACATCTAGCTTCGAAACAGCTTCTTCAAACACTAAATATGTTTGTGCTCATAGCCCCTGAACACGATTGATGTTCAGTCTGAATCACTTTTAGCTTGAGGGTGAACTCCCTAGTTTGATAAAGGCCCCGTGGCTTGCAAATTAATCCTAGGTCTATAAGTCATATGCTTATCATACAGATTACATGGTCATAAGAACTAAATGCCAGTGATTGCAAAATGCAGAACTCAGGCCGCTGGTAGTAGAGAAGAAACACAAAACACATATCTGTATGGTAAAGGAGATAGTTCATTCAGCAGGCTCCTTGTGTTTTGGGTTAGCCATATCTAATTAAGAAGCTGATGCATTATTCCCGCTCTGCAACTCTAAATCAAACAAAACTCCTGTTTGTCTACCATTCTTCAAAAACTCATTTTCAATCACACATTCTCACAATAAAATATTTTGCACGTTAATCCAAAACTTTTCCATAATTTTTAACCACACATTCTCCAGCAAATCACTATTCAAAAACTCATTTTTCCCAAAAAAAAACTCTTTTTAATGAGCATCAAACAGGGCTTAGTCTCACATTTCTGACTGGACTAGTTGAATAACTCTTTCAAAACCTGTCTAGTAATTTATCTGTATTAAAACCACACCAGAAGGTAATGCATCACCAAATCCCCAAATTGAAATCAGTAATCAAACTACTACATTACTACTAACCGAGGTGTTAGATCTACATGCTGGTGGTCATCCTAATTCAAATAAGTCCTTGTGAAGAAAAAATTATGTAGGCGCCAAAAAACAAAAGAAGGCAACAAATAAAGAAGGATTAGGAACCTCAGCAGCGGCAAATCTCAACTTGGCTTCATCCATTTCCTTTTGTGCTCCCCAACCAGGAAACCAGATGGACTGCATGGGAATAAAAAAGGAAAAATGATTAAGAAAGAGAGATATGAGTGATATGAAAACCCCATACATCTAAAACTAGCATTCTTTTGTCATGAATTATTAGGAGAATACAGAACAAGGCAAAATTTTAAAGGTTGGACAATTTACCTGTATAGACAGTACAGCAGCAATGGTAATGGCTTCCTCAGAACAACCAAATTCAACTGAGGCTAATATCATCTTCGATATCATAGGATCCTACAAGAACACAGTTGTCTATAATACAACTGAGACTTATATCATATTTGATATCATAAGCATCAGGATCCCGAATCTGGATAGAATTCTAACAATCTCAATGCAAAAAATACAAGCATTTATAGGTTTCTTTAGAAGATGCAAGGGCAAAACAATCAGCCTATCAATGTTGGATGGCCCAAAAGACTTTTCTAATGTATCATTTTTCAGGTCAAAGAGTATTCATAATTCTAATTATTAGGAGAAGCTATTCCATGCCTTGTCATCCTACACCAATTGCATGTTTGAAAAAATGACTCGTTTAGTATAACATTATTATCGTCAGAAGAATTCTTATGACAATATTTATCTTTATTTCAGCTGATTAGTCGTGTATCAGTGCATGCATCAACATTTATTTTTCATGTGCTTCCTTTACAGTGAAATATGATGCATTCTTCTATTTCTACATTCCAAGTTCACATAACCACGGTACTTTTGAAATTTGATATTTGATGTGATGTTTTTTTGTTGCATTGTTCATAACTTCATATAAATAGCATTTTTATCTCTCCTTTATCAACTATATATATTTTTCCCTAATTCTGTCTTCTGGGCAGTTTTCATCCTGTTTTCCCTCTTGCTGGTCCGTGTGATTTTTTTTTGCTCATTGGGAAGAAGGGGTTGGACAAGTAGAAAATTTAGACAGATAAGGGGAAAAAGGACAAAAGAGACGTACTAATGGAATCTCTGCAACCTGGAACCCGGCAGGTGATGTTAGTTTGGCATCATCATCAAGAACTCCAAGAGAATATAGTACTTCAAGTGCTCTGATCAATGCTTCCGGTGAGGGTGATGCTGGCCAGTCGAAACCCAAAATATTGTCTATACCCAGGGCTTTTAACTATGAGATGAAAACAAGATACTCAACATCAAATCTGAAAGAACTAAATGTCCAAAGGTGTAGGTGAATATAAACACCACAAGGGACAATTTGGATACAGTTCGTGAAATTGAAGCAAATATGAAAACAACACCAGGAAAAAGAACATTGAGCATCGACAACTCAATAAATAAAGAAAACAAAATGCATATAAATCAAGCAGAAAATTCACACAACTAGTTAAGATGAAAAATCCATAAGATGACTAATGTGTAGTTCTAAGACAGGAAACAAACAATTAAAGCAAAAAAATACTTCCAATTATAGGTCACAAAAGAAAAAATTTATGAAGTCTTGTACTTTCTTAAAAATCCATACAAACATTCATGTGCACTCATGATACAGAACAAATATCTTTAATAGATCTGGTGATCCTTTTGAAATCATCCATGTAGCTATGAAGCATCTCTAAACCTCCCATACACTTTCTTTTACCTCTTCACTAAAAACCTCACGTTTTTAGGAGGAATAACTAGTAAGTTCAAATAATTGAGATAGAGAAGGATCAGCATCAAAATATACCCAAGAGTCCTGACAGATTAAATCAGTAAATACTGCATACAACAGACATCCTAAGCGTGAAAAAAAATTCTACTCATTTCTACCTCAGCCATCAATCTTGCAACTCAAGAAAAAGAAAAGGGAAATTAAGAAGTAGGCAACAAATTTTTCTTTTTTTCATATTTCTTCCACAAGGAATGCTAAAATTTAACATATTCACGGGTACGCATGAAAAGCTGATCAACCAAGAGAATTAAGGTACAGAAAAATATCAATCTCAAAAACGGCAAACTATCACTTAGTTGACACTCATAGCAGTACAATCAAACTCATTTCTAATCACACATACTACCTGAATCACACAGGAAACGAGATTTGACCTCTGCATCTCCGGAATACCCTCAGCAGGCATCTCCTTGATAAAATATTCTTCTGTATAAAGCCTGGTTATGGTAAAGAAAAAACGTCTACACTGTTATGCATCATCTCAATCTTTGGGGTGCTATGTGTGGTTCTGAAGAAATTTATATTGCTAAAAATGCAACATGTTATTTTGACAAGGAGCATATAATTTAAAGCTGATAAGAACACGTGATTAGCAGCTAATAGTTCTATACTGGTTGGTCAAAATTGTATTAAAAAAAAGGAGAGCGTATCTTTCCTTCTTGTGGCTATTCACTTTAAATCAGCCGAATGAGGTGAAACTTGAGATGGTTCCTTACTTTCGAGTGTGCACAACTGTCTAAATTCTATATACTTATTGAGAACTATTGCCAATACTTACCAATATATGAAGCAGTCAAATAGTTATTAAATCCGAACCAGACTAACTGCGGAACGAGCGCCGGTTTGGTCTGGGTGGTGAAACTTAAGATGATTCCTTACTTTGAGTGTGTATAAACTATATAAATTTACTACATTCAGATACTTCTTGAGACCTATGGCCAACACTATATAGCAGTCAAAAACATAGTTATTAATACCGGACCGGACGGCCAGACCGGATAACTGCGAACAGGGCATTGGTTGGGTCTGGGAGTTAGTCGTGGACCGTTAGGCAATCAACCTGGTCATAGACCGCTTAAACAGGTACCGTCCGGGTTGGACAGTTTTTTTCGAAGAAACCAGAACCCGTTCAGAGGTAACCGGTTTGCCACCAGTGCCTCCAATGCAAGATATATTATAATTGAAGCAGGCGAGGATTCAAACCTAGGAATCCCAGGTAGAGATTTATGCTCCATGCAACTGTGCTACAACAATGTTTTGTGTACTGTGTGTTCGAAATATATATATTATAATAAACTGTTTTTTAGTTAATAATGATAATTAACAATGACCTATTTAGATCACTTCTTTGTTTAAAAAAAAGGGCAAAACCTTATTAAAAAATACAATTTGCATTCACCAAATGGTATTTTTAAAACTCTTATATTTAAAAAATGAAAATATGACCTAAAGTGGTTAAAAAAATAATAATTTCACCTTAGAACACATCTTAGTTTACAAAAAATAAAATGTATTTTGTCCTATATCTTTAATTATTAATTTTTTTCATTATAAATTTTAATTCGACAATGACCCACCAGTTGAACCAGTGACCTACCGGATTGACGAGTGATCGGTGACCCAATACCCTGGACAGAACATTAACAGGTCCAAGTCTTATAACTATGGTCAAAAAAATGTAGTAGCAAAATTTTTATGTGCATAAAGAATAATTAGTAACGGTTCATATTATAGCTTAACTGGAAGGAAATTGTCTAAGGAGACACACGAAGTGCAGGTAGAAGCATACAAAAGGAAAAGTAGAGAGAAGTGGATTCATATTGTAGAGGGAAGTGAAAAGGCTTCCTTCTAGAAAGACAAAAAGGCCATTATTTCCCATAACAGTTTCAAGTTTATTGGTTTTGTGGTAGTTGGTCAGTCCTAAGTTTATTTTTAAGCAATAGACCCTGCTATAGTAAGCTTTAGAACAACCAATTGAGCACATAAATGAGCAAAACAAGTTCATTTCCAACAGTCATGGCGATAGAAGTTTTATTGAGTACAGCATATGCTATCCTGTAAGCTCTGTACCTGTAACACTTTCCAGGGCGAATTCTTCCAGCTCTACCAGTCCTCTGTCGAGCAGAAGCCTTAGATACTGGTGCCACTATTAGATTTTCAATATCTGTTATCTGTTTCAAAAGTACATACAGAATTAAATCACAAGGAAATGGGAAGATAACCAATTAATCTTCAACAGAAAGAGCTATATCTAACAAGAGGTAATGAACTGTAAGAATATTGAGATTTAGACACCTCTGATTCATACTCATCAAAATCTGTCATAAGCAACAATTTGAAGAGCTGAAAAGCACTGACAATTTTATTTGTTTCATGTGACAACAAAAGAATATGTTAGCCGTAAATGCTGTTTAAAGGCGATGGTCCATCTTATAAATTTGGTAAATGAATGTGCCAAATCACATTAATAGAAATTTTAAGAAAATTATTAACAATTGCTTTTTTACCCGGAAAAAAATTAAAAAGACGTTAGTGGTGAAAAAGAAGAATTGGTCCTATGTAAAAGGAAAAATTATGAAACCAAATACATATCAAGAATGTGAAAATAAAAAAATACCGGGTTGTAAAAACGCTGTTTTGAGAACCCACTGTCAACAACATATACAATATCCTGGAATGGAGAGATTGGGAAGAGTCAGGGATAATTGAGTTGTCAATTTCACGTATAAATGTAATTCTTATAAATATCATCCTTAAAAGACATGAAGTTTATACCTCCAAAGTCAATGAGGTTTCGGCAATATTTGTTGACATCACCACCTTTCTCTTCCCTCGAGGAGTTGGAGAAAATAGAAGATCCTACAAAGAAAAGAGGAAAAGAAGATATTAGCGAGATCGGAATTAATTCTTCATCAACAAGACCGTGTGACAAGATGCTAACTTGATCTGCACGTGGAAGTCCAGAATAGAGAGGCAAGACAATCAATCCTGCAAGTGAATAAAGCAGAAATAAGTAAGACATGAACAAATGAAGATTGTGCATTGAGAAGAATAAACAATCTTTCCATTTCAGAAGTTAATTGTAATTTAAGCTTTGCGAAACAAGCACTTAATCATACAATAAAAACCTTCCCATATTCATGAAGCATAATCCAAAAGTACCTTGCTTTCTGTTACTCTGTGCTTCTTCTGTAAGCAACTGAATTGCCGCATCAATATCATCTTGACCAGTGAGGAATACAAGAATATCACCCATAGGTTCCTATAGAAAATTATGATTAAAAAGATCAAGAGCTCAGTTTAAGTAAAGGCCAGACACCATTCATGAAGGGGGGGAAATGATATGAAGTGTTCCCACCTCCTTCTACTGCTCACCCTTCCACTTTTAATGTTCAAAAATAAGTGGTCGCATGGATAGTAGAGAAGTGAATATTGCATAACAATTACAAGTTATAAAAGTTATGCACGAGAAAAGTCTTCTACTCGGAAGTTACCGTTCCATAAAAGATAAATAAAATATTTGTGTGTATATACACAAGCAACACAACAATTTCTCTATGATAATCGGAAAGTAAAAAAGAATAACCTCAAAAAGTCTCCCATTCCACAATCCAGTTTAACCTTTAAATATTGGCCCACATCTACAAATCTGTCTGAATACAGATAGATATTCACATACCTGATCATGAATAGACAGTACAGTTGAAACCACAGCTCGAAGATAATCTGGAACAGGTGCCTCAACATAAAAAATTTGTACATTGAATCCTCTTCCCTAAAAGTTAAAAAAAATAATAATAATAATACAATAATAAAAAGAAATCAGTTATGAAGGCTATGTTATTTGCGAAAACAATAGATAAAGGACAGAATATCAGATGCATATAAGGACTCCCTTCTATGATCAGATCACCAACATCGATTACCTCAACAGACAAAATAGCAGGCTCTTTCTTTGGTCCATCATCTAGTCCTCGATGCCTTCTAATTTTGATCAAATCAAAAACGCACGTCACAATAGATTATGAGCAGAAACTGTGAATATGGCCACATCAACTTCAATAATTACAATAAACATAATAAATCCAAAGCAAAAGAAACTAAATTCTCAATAACATCTCGAGAATGATTGCTTGGGATTTTAGATTGTGGGAATTACAATATTTGAGAAAAAACAAATAAAAAAAATGAAATCTAGGATAATCAACTTTTTGCATAAGATATAAAACCTCTCGTCTGCAGAAGCTAGCCAAATTTATATCATTTACCTTAATTGATAGTGTTTGGTTATACTCTTGTTTTATCTCATTGTTTCACGATTTCACAAACCCTGGGTGTGGAAGCCAAATCTATCTTGTTTACATTCACTACTTGAGACTAGTGTAAGCAGAGAAGTCCACCCAGCAGGCAGATAAATCATGATTAAATAAAAAAACACTACATTTCATATTCGTCAGGACGAGAACTGTAACACCCCGAAAATTTTAGAATAGAGTTTAATTAAGCTACATATCATGTTTTATTTTTATTTTTTTTAAAAGTTGAGAGACTAAAATAAAGTA
>CAIGRN010073396.1:4202-17249 GCA_903798345.1 Fraxinus anomala
TTTTTTTTTTTTTTTTTATTGAAATTGATGATATGGGTGCAAGGTATGGGTGATTCATTGAGTTTCTTGAACAAGTTAATTTACTGTACGTATAAGCATGTGCTGTTAATTTATTTCACAACAAAACTGTAACATAAATAGTTTTGACGACCATTTTCATATGAAGTTCTTGTCTTGATAGAGTGGAAAACTTGACTTTTCTATTACAAACTCGTGGTTTTTCTTATAGTCAATTGCAAGAACCAATCATGCTATACTAACACTTTGGATGACATGCAAAATGTCACGTGGCAGAATTTTATTGGACTGTTTAAAAAAAATCAACACTGTCATCTAATCATTTTTTACCACAACTTCATATGTCAACCAAGGTGTTAAATTCCTCTGGCAAAATAGCATAATTCTTGCACAAACAATGCTGTCAGTTTAATTTTATCTGTTTTCATGAATCTGCAACAGAGAATGCAAATTATTTGAAATTTTAATTGGCGGCAAGGAAAATCCCATGAATAAAAGAGCCATATAAACAATGCACAAATTCAAGAAAGGGAGACAACATTGAACCAATTGTTGGTGCTGTTACCAGCAAGAGTGTATGTAACGATTTGTTGGATCCTGCAATTCTTCTTCCGGGTCGGTTTGATTGTAAGGTATATACCTTATTTATGCATTGTTCTCTTGAACATGATTTGTCCAATTATGATTTTTGTTTATCATTTAGATAAAAGTTAAACCTCCAAATGCAAAAGAAAGACTTGAAATCTAAGAATGCTAGTAAGTCACGTAAGTTCGAGAGAGAAGATCTCATCCTAGCGAGAGAAAATCCCACTAGGACGCCCACTTGCACTTACGAGTTTCTTGTTCTTATTTCGATTTTACCTTTATCTCTTGGTGATTTCAAATCAAGGATGCAATATTTATGTTAACTTTGTCCGGATTCATAGTGATTCTCTTCGAAGATTTGAACTCGATATGAAATTTGGGTAAGCACTTTGTGTTTAGTCATTGAAGATTCAAGAGTGTCTTGAAAGATTTGTAGCCGGCAAGCAGCCAGCAGGTTTTTTACATTATTCTTGAAGATTCAAGAGTGTTTTTGCAGCTGGTTTTTTCCCATTCGGGTAAAGAAATCAAATTTTCTTCCACCTATTTTTATTGAATTTCACATCCCGTTTATGTAAGTGCAGGCTGTTTCAGGCAAGGATTATTCTTCTTGTACATAAGGGGCACCATAATATTATCCATAATGGACACATGGTGCCCCTATTGGAGCCTCCAATAGGGGCACCATGTGTCCGATATCATTATGGTGCCCCCTATGTACTTGTAGCACAACCCTTCAAGCAATTCCAGACAGTTATTTCTTACTGTTTCGAGTAACATTCTGGGTAATTTTCAAATTCTATTCCCCCTCCTCCCCAAAACAGAATTTTGAACTTTCTCTCAGCCTTCCTTGCATATTCCCGCCACTCTAGCTCTTCCAATGACTGTTCTGGATATTTTCTTTCAGCAAAGTTCTTCAGTTCTCTGCCTGCACACCTAGTTTTTTCTTGCCACGGCCTAATGGGGAGAAGAAAAGTGGCCAGAAGTTTGTTCCAATAAAGCAGTTTTTTGTTCAGGCAAAAATGGCATCTTCTACACAAGTTCGAGGTAAGAACAGGTTTGAAATCCTGGCTATGGCTGCCAAAACATCAACTGTTTTTCCAGCTCTTGGTAAGGCAGTCACTGCTCCTTCTACCATTTGTCCAGCACATGGTAAAATTTATGAAGCTTCTTCTTCAAGTGTGTCTCAAACACTTGGAGAGAACGACATGAAATTTGAAGATTCTGAGAAAGAAGTCTTAGAAGATAAAGAAGAAGGCACAGAATCTGAAAAGGAAGAAACTGATTATGAAAAGGAAGGCACCGCATCTGCGGAGTCGGCTGCAAAACCTCAAAATAATGTTTCTATCCAAGGTAATCAGGCTAATTCTGAAGATGATGATGCAGAATATGTAGAGAATGATGTAGAATCTGTTGAGAAAGCCACGGAACCTGGATATTCGACTGTTAAACCTCAAAATAACGATTCTGGCAATGTAAAACAGATGGATCCGCCAAAACTTTCTTAGGTCAATCTTTTTAAAGATAACAGGAAGCATGATGAAGACATTAAGCTCCAAAGTTTTGATGATCCTCAAGATGAAGTCATTCTAGAGGAGCAAGACGTGGAAGACGTTGAAACAACTTGGGGTTTCTGTTTGGTGGGGTACTTTGCTGGACATTTCCCAGGTAAATAGGCACTTTTGCAAATATGTGATCTTTGGAAAGTGAAATATCAATACTCTGTGCATCAAAGTAGATGGTTGGTATTCAAATTCGAGAGTGCAGATGATAGACTCAAGGTTTTTGAAGGTGGGCCTTATTTTGTTTATGGGCGACCTTTGATGTTAAAAGTCATGCTTCGATGCTTCAAGTTCGATGAAAATTAGATTAGTACTATACCGGTTTGGATAAAGTAACCGGGGTTGCCATTGGATTGTTGGAATCCAAATGCTTCGGGGAAGCCTCCAAAGTTGGAAAACCAATATCTATCAACAAGCTCACGTCAACAAAGGGCCAACTTTCATTTGGGAGAGTTCTTGTGGAAGTCGACGCTTCTAAAGACTTGGTCCGATTAGTGAAGATAAAACTGCCCACCGAAAAGTCGAGGGATCAGTTTGTTTCCTATGAACATGAGCCCAAATTTTGCTCGAATTGCAAAATGTTTGGTCACACCATTCTTGGGTGCAACTTAAAAAAACTGGTTACAGGTGATACCCAGATAACGGGTACACATGTGAATTCCACTCGTTGAGGCTTTTAATAGAAGGGACAGATTGCAGAAAATTGAATACAACAGAATGGGGCTTCCGATTGCAGAGAACGGTCAGATCATCATCAAACTGAGGCTGTAGATTGTGAAGGCCCCAGTTCGAAAGCAGTCGCCTCTAATGAAAAGTCCAAAGGGAAACTCGATGAGCAAACTACCAAAGTAACAAAAAATGATAGAAAGAAGGAGAACTACCTTCATATATCCTCAAGTAGTTAGCAATGGAATTTGACACTTCATGTTTTGGAAACGAACCTTGATCAGCCGTAGTTACCATGTTTGGATTCATTTTGAATCTCTTACTTTGGATCATTAGATCTTTGTAAGATTTGTTTTGTAAGCTTGGATATGTTCGGAGTAGTTGCACTCTATTTTTTGATCTATACATATTTATTTACCGATCAGGAAGGGAGAGAGAGAGAGAGAGAGAGAGACTTGACATCTTAAAAGTTCATGCCCGTAAAGTGAAATTTATCAGTCATTGTTGAATTGTCTAGTTAGCAGGTAGGGGTGCTTTAGGCTGCCGGACTTTAGCCCGCCCCAATTTTTTTAGCAGTCCAGTTACTAACTTTAGCTTAAAAAAAAGTGGGTCAAGTAATGGGCCCAAATTGTAAGATAGAAGGATGCCATTGATTTACATAACACACCCCAATCCATTCCAATTCCCCAAGAATCCCAATTGATTGAACATGCACTTCTCCACAGAGAATTGAAATCCCCAATTTCCGCCAAAACAACAAAGTCTCAAATAGTCAAATTCATGAAATCGATGAAATTGAAGAAGTGAAGCCGTGGGTATCAATTGAATGAGGTAACTATCGGATAAATTTTTTGTAATCTTCTTCTTCTACCCTTTATTTTGTTTGATTCAATTTTGTAATCTTCTTCTTCCTTTCCCATTTCCCCTTCGTTTCACTTCAAGCAAGAACAATCACATAGGATGGTTTTTCATAATCAATCTTTTGAGTATAGACTGCAATGATTATTTTTTTATTACGAGTCCGTTTTAATTTTCTTGGTATTTATGAATTTTTGTGTATTATTTAAAAAATTGTCTTTTTTTTTTTTCGCATGCCATATTACGGCAAATTGATTTAAGTTATTGTGTGATTTATGGGCTTGTTACATTTGTACTGATTTTGACTTTTGTCTTTGTCTTTTTTTTTTTTTTTTTCTGATTTATATTTTCTCCGCATTTGAATTCTCATTGGATTTGATCATGTTTTTAGTATAATATTTGTATTATAATTTATTTTTTTTTTTACTTTTAGTAATACCGCCTGAAAAAATTTCTTGTGTCCGCCCCTGGTATTAATCACCTAATCTTAGAAAGGTTTCACAAATGACCGCTTGGTTAGGAAAGAAACGTGTAATTTGACGTTTTGCTATTAATTTTGATGTGTGAACAAATGGACGTATTTTAATGCGGGGCCAACCTAATTCCACAATTTTTCTAGTAGATTAGGGTTAAAGTTGGGGCATTAAAATAAAAAGATGAATTTGTCATTACGTATTGCGTTTTCATTAAAAAAATATTTTAACGATAAATTTGAAAATATTTACATCCTTCGATGACAAATGATGAAACTAAGGCCTCTTGGTAGGGTTTATACTTCTGTTTTCTACCTTTTGTAGAAAATTTCCTTAAAAAGTCACAAGAATTAATTTCTCTAAAAATTCTTCTAATTGGACATATCATTTTCAAAAAATTATTCAAACACACCTAAAAGTCGTTTTATAATGCTAGAAATACCTTTTAACTTTTTAAAAATCTTGTCTAACGGACCTAAAGTTAACATAACAAAAAGCTTCAAACATCCCTCGATGATATACCTAAAAAATAATCAACATCAAAAGTAGAGATAATTAATCCACCCTCATCCCCATGTTCTAATACCGAGTGATTAACGTGTCGAGATAAGATCATTAGTCTCACTTTGTGGGGACAAATATATTATGTGGTTGATGAATCAAGCTCTTTGTACAGATGATTTTTACGAGAATTTTTAGAATGAACACGTGACAATACTACATTAATTGGTTGAACTGCGTTTTGTGTCTAACATCCAATTAAATGTTGATAATTGACAATCCCTCAAAAAAAATTGTCAACCAACCCTTTATATGTAGCAGAATTGGTCGTTGATACCATATAATATTCATATTACCCCACCCCTGAATAGGGGCATGAGGTAGGGCGTGGGACAAAAGCGCAAATATTTTAACATATGACCTACTTGGTGTATATTGAAATCAAATTTTTAATAAAGAATGATTATATTGCCATTATAATTTTTATTTGTTACGTCACATTTTGATTGCATTTTTCAATCTATACTCGTTGTAGCAATTATTTATTTAACTTTTTTCATTGGATTCTTATCTTCAACTTTTTATTAATTAGTACATCTGGTCCTTAACGATGATAAAAGTTAAAATATTTTATTCCTATGCTTTGAAATGGGGGGAAAAATATTTTTGTACTTTTTTTTTTTTAATATGATGAAAAATAAGTTGTCGTATGCTATTTCAAAGAACTTTTTAGACATAAAATGTGATCAAATACAAAATATGTTAACTAAAGAGAATATTGAGTATAAAAATGCTATGAAAATATGGACAAAAATGCTATAATGAGTAAAGATTAAGAACTTTAAGTGTAATTAAAATGCAGTGTAAAAAATAAAAATTGTGGTATAAATATAATTATTCTTTAATAAATATTGATAAAAGTTAATAAAATGTATGATTAAAAGATTGTTGATCCCATAAAATATATAATGAAAATTATTGGTTAACTTTAACTTTAACTTAAAATTTTAATTTAATTTTAATCCAAACCACCTCGAACCCTCCACTCCCATTCCCTTAAAATTAGGGTAGGGTGGGACAAACATACTAACAAAACACATGAAGCCACATTCATTTGCATTGTCCAACTTTTGCCCTCAGAACCGACCCATAATATGCTTACGAATCTTTGGTTTGGGTATTAATTTTGACCACTTATGAGTAGGCTACTGTTTTTTGACCTTTAAAGAAATAAAATCACTTTTTTTGAACTAATTCCAACTTTAATAGTTTTTTTTTATTATTATTTGTATACTTTGGTAACTTGAGATTTACCCTTAATCATAAGTTTTAGGGTTGAAAACTGCAGCTTGAAAACGAAGATGATTGAATTTATTAAGTCTCTGTTTGATCTAATTAAAATTACACAATTAATTTTAATCACACCTTTTACGGGATTCACAAATTTTCAATCATATTTTTATCAAAACCTACTGCAAATCCTTTTCAACCAAAACTTAATAATTAGTAAGAATTTCTTCCATTTTCTTTAAATTAGAAAACTAGGTACCTATTTGCACTAGAATATAGAGTAACGTCATATGTAAAAATGTTTATACATCTCTATTTGATAGTAAGATAATCGCATGTTATTTTATAAATGTGGAATAACGATTTTTGTAAATTGTGTTTGCCGAAAACAGCTCCTACGGTAGTGAGGCGTATAACATTCTTCAATGAATTAAAAAGCATCCCAAATTTATGAATAATGACATTCATCTTTCCCATAAGCAGTGTGTGACATTTAGATAATTTTAATTGATTTGTCGTCTTATATGTAGAATTTAAAATGACAAATTCATAAATGTAACATCACCGAATTTATTAGAGAATGCAATCGTTATTCCACTATCACATAGATGTTGATAGATAACGCGTAGCTTGCAAATAACATTAGTCATAAACTTGAGGTGATTTTTAATTCATTGAAAAAAGTGATAGTGACACACTATAGTCATTACACATTTTACATTATTCAAATTATTGTGTTTAAAGGCAATTATTGCTCACTGGCTTTCTTATCTTTTATGTTTGGCAAAGGAAAATTGATTAGAAGTTAATTGTTTTTTTACGTGAAGGGACATTTTTTAGACTATCATGCCCTCAACATTAACTTTTTATTTGGCTTGACTCAATCATATATCCAAGTAATGTCGAGCCTAACTCACCCCCGGGCACAATTTAATTGGCGGAACAATCAGCACATAACTCGCTTTCAGCGACAGAGCGTGTGTTCGAATCCTGGTGAGAACATGCAGTCAGATTTATTTGGTATGAAGCAATCATTTTGAAGGATGATCCACTGTGAGTAGAAGTGTACAGTTAGTGAGGGGAACTTGGGAATCAGTTGAGGCATATTCCGCGATTTATCTCTTCCATGGTTTTAGGGGGAGTTTTGGAGGTCCAGAATTTAGTCTGACAAAGTTGGGACACTTGGGTATTAAAAAAAAAAAAAATGTCGAGGGGATGTGACTTGTGGATAATAAATTAGCAAACAGCTCTCTCTACCTGCATCTTCTTTCTTCTTCAGTATTCTCAATTCACACACGGCCACACACACATTAATCGATACAGTTTAATGACCCATAAGCAAAACCAGTAGAGAGAGAGAGAGAGAGAGATGGGAGGGGTGACGTCATCAATGGCAGCAAAGCTAGCATTTTTTCCACCGAGCCCACCAAGTTACAAGCTAATTACAGACGAGACAACTGGGCTGCTGCTGCTGGACAATTTCACGCACCGTGAAAACGTCGACGTTTTGAAGCTGCCGACGCGGAAGGGCACGGAAATTGTGGCCATGTACATACGCTACCCCATGGCTGCCTCCACACTGCTTTACTCCCACGGCAACGCGGCGGATATTGGGCAGATGTATGAGCTATTTATAGAGCTCAGCATCCACTTGAGAGTCAACCTCATGGGGTAATTTAACTTGCTTTCTGTGTGAATATAGTTGGAATTTTGGACAAAGGGTTTGGTTGTGAGCTATTTGAATTTTTAAGTTTATGTTTTGTGGGTGAATTTGAGCTGATTCTTGGATATCTTTTGATGGGTTCTTTGTTTTCTTGTTACATCAGTTAAATTTTTGGGATTTTTTTTCTTATAACTTGTGGTGAAATTGATTTGAATTGGTTTGAAAATCTAGTTTTATGTCTGTATTGATAATTCCAGGTAAATGAAGATTACAATTACTTAAAAGAGGTATGCTATGTATGCATCTATAGGATGTAATATATATTTTATTAGTTTTGACCTGGTTGGATTTTATGGCTACCATTTGCCGGGATATTGTGATAGAAAATTACTTTTTATTAAAAAAAAAAAAAAATGTTTTTTATGATGGTTTCACACATTGGGGTTTTTGGTGTTATACATTTAGATTTCTATCTTATTTTGGAGACTAATTCATGGGGAGATATAGGGGTAATTTTGAGATGAAATCATAGTGTTTTGACTTTTACTGATTTTGTGATTTGTTTGCTGGTGTGGAGGATACAAAGTGTTTGAATCTTATAGTATGGTTGGAAAGTGATGTTCTTTGGTGGTTTTGGAGTATGATTATTTTAAGTTGTGTGTGACGAGGAAGATTGTGGACAGTGGACTTTTAACTTCACATGAATATGTTCGCTTAGAATGTTGCTAGCTTATGCCTTGAGATGTGGCTCATGTCAGGCTATCATTTAGAGCCTCAAATCAGATTCTTCAACTGTTATTTGTGAAACTTGTATCTTGACTTATTGAAGCGCACCAGCAGCACCAGGTATGTGCCTCGGTTCTCTTTAAGCACAAGTAAACCCTAAAACTATAAAGAAATGAATCTGACATTATAGAAGAGAACTAACAAAGAGCTAGGCGTACCCTAGTCCCTCGCAGATGAAGTAAGATGAGCCCCATGATCCGTCCATCCCACACAATTTGAAGTTGCAAATGGAGGTGACCACTTCTGACACGTAACTTCGTTCTATTAATTGTGAGAGAAGTTTGATAAGTCAAGAGTCAATTCTTAGTAATTTTAGTCTAACAAGCCAATTTAGGTGACCATTGACCATGTGTTGGGAAAATGTAAAGATATTGCTTACTGTTTTCCCCTTAAGAATATATAAACACATGGAAAACTGCCTGAATAGAAGAAAAATATGATGCTTGGTCTCACAGGTCCATCAGATATATTGAGATTGTTGAGAGGTATGTAAGTGTTAAATGCATAATCTCAGGCATTGTTGCCTCGTGTCGCTGGTCTTAGAGTAAGTGGCTTACAAGTATACCAGTGTGTAAACGAGATAAAACCCTTCAGTTGAAAAGAGAATGCCAAATTAAATGTGCTTGAAAATCGAGGATTCTAGAGACGTAGAATAACAAAGAGAGAGAGAAGGAGAAAGAAAGTAAAGACAAGAAGAATTATGAGTAATGTTATTTAGCACCTCTAGTTTTAAACACGAGTTTAAGCGACACTAATATAGAGTTAAATAAGATGTATAATTAAATGAATCATTTAATTATATATTTCATTGAGCATATCACATAACGTCACCTGGATTGATGTTCTAGCACTAGTGCTAGATTACATTATTCTTGAATTATACAATTAGACCTAATTATTTGTGAAGATTCCTAACAATAAAGCACTTATCAAAATTACAAATTGGAAACTATCATAACGGATGCTAAGGACCTATTTGCTTTCGATCTCCTAGTAGATCTAACAATGAAAAGTAAGGAATGATGAAAAAGAATTCATGTAGCTGATCTCAAATTTATGAGAAATTGGGTTATGCATAATAGAAGTGCGTATTCTAGATTGAAATCTCTTGGATTAGGAATACTATCCCAACCATTAGGAACACAAATTGATCCGATTCAATATTATTTTATTAAAGAATGCGTAGTTAAAATGAGATCAAATCAGTGTTTAAAAATGCATTTTGATGGGAAAAAATGGGGCTCAAACATGGGCTAAGTGACTAAAAAATTGATTTAGTTGTTGAAATAGAAGTTTGGAGCAAGCACGTGTGCAAATTGTTCGCTTGTGGGTCCGTAAAGAATTTTGTAGAAAATTACCGTAAATGAATATTAGTCATGATTACAATTTAAGATGGACATTGTAGAATACTGAGACGTGGAGCTAACATATATCAGATTTAAGAATGAAAAGAAATTACAGTTAAGAGCTATGATCGTTGATGCAACAAAAATCTTTGAGGTTAGAATTCCAGTGGTGAATGTTTTGTACAATGAAATTGATGGACTTTCTGTATTAGATTGCAAAACTTGGATATAATAACACAAGCATAAATCTATTCTCTCACTTGACATCTATTTCATAAAAGAGATATGTTGACAACGAATTCAGAGATATTTGTCGAACCTACTGCTTTTGTAATCATTCTGATCCTTTTTTGACTTAAGAAAATTAAACTATAGTTAATGAAACTTAGATATATAATCAGAAGCTTGAGCTACAGAGCAGGTGTACAATGTTGTCTTGTAATCTTTTTCCATACTCCATGAGCATTTGGTAGTCTTGAATAGGTTTTAATGATCCAATTCAACACTCTGTCAATCACTCACGATTGACAGCAAGTTCTGTTTGGAAGTTGTAAATTTTCCCTTTTCCTATTTTGTGCATGCAAAAATAGTAGTATTGTAATATATCTTGAGTTTGTTATTTTATTTTTATTTCATAGATGACATGCAATTTGTGATTATCTTTTTTTAATTAAGATGTGCACGGATTTTGAAACATATTTTTGGGTAGAAAATATGAAAAATCATTGCCCTGTTCAGATAGAGGCAAACCATACATCAAGTAAACATTCATTTGTTCTTATGATGCTTTCCTTGATAAGTGGATAACGTGTCAAGTTAAAACTTGCAGATGAATTGTTTTTATTTGTTATGCAGGTATGACTACTCAGGTTATGGGCAGTCATCAGGAAAGGTAATTGGAATTTACTTCTCAATAGAAGTCCCCTTGTATTATTAAGTGATGGGTTGTCTGAGAGCGCCTGTTGAAATTAGTATGTTTTCTGTATTTCAGCCAAGTGAGCATAATACCTATGCAGACATTGAAGCTGCGTATAAGTGTCTTGAAGAGAGTTATGGTGCCAAGCAAGAAGACGTCATTCTTTATGGTCAATCTGTTGGAAGTGGCCCTACTTTAGATCTTGCAGCTCGATTGCCTCGTCTAAGAGCTGTTATTTTGCACAGTCCTATTCTATCAGGCTTAAGAGTCATGTATCCTGTGAAACGCTCATATTGGTTTGATATCTACAAGGTAATGCTTGGTTAGTGATCTCTATGTGTCTTCCGGTTATATATCTTTCTAATATCATTCTTACCATCCCTGCTCACACATGGGTGTGTTCCTGATTCCTGATTATTTCATCTCCGTTGGGAAAACATCGTGCACATTCTGTGACTGAACGTTTCTTCCTGTTGATGTGATGCAGAATATAGACAAAATCCCATTGGTGAAATGTCCAGTTCTTGTTATTCATGTAAGTACAGATTTTGGTATAACTTGCTTCTTGCAATGATATAGAGCAATTATTGATATTATGAACATCTTTACTCCAATGGACACTTTATTGTCGAGAATCTTCTTCGTCTTCCATATATATATTTGTATAGATTTGTCATTATTCAACACGGGTAAACTTATTTACTTGCAGTAGGGTTCTTGATGTTTCCTTGTTTTGATATTAGTTGGTTTCATGATTTCATCATTCATATGCGACCAAAGTTCAATATTTTTCCATATACACTTCTACTTACCATATTTTTATACAGGGCACTTCTGATGATGTTGTGGATTGTTCTCATGGGAAACAACTTTATGAACTATGCCAAGAGAAGTATGAACCATTATGGCTCGAGGGAGGAAATCACTGTAACTTAGAACTGTATCCCGAATATCTTAGGCACCTAAAGAAGTTTGTCTCTACGGTCGAAAAACCACCCTCCCAGAGGAACAATTCAAGGAGAAGCGTAGACCGGCCTGAACATTCCCGAAGGAGTACAGATTGTTTTGAGACTCCAAGGAAGAGCACTGACCGGAGGGAGAAACCCAGACGGAGCACTGATAGGCCCGAAAAACTAAAGAATTATGAATATAAATTTCATAATGATGACAAGGTTTCCAAGTTGAGGGTGTATTCTGACCATGGAGAAAGATCTCGGAGGAGTGTAGAATATCACGAAAAGTCTCGGAAGAGTATTGATCTTCAGCTCGAGAAAGCACGCAAGAGTGTGGATTGGCTGGATAGAATACGAGCCGTGTAAATCTATTCGTTTCTGTGCTATTGTTGTTGTGCGATTTGTTAATTGGAGGTAAGAAAGCAATAGGAATTAGGAAAGTATCTAATTTATGATTATGAGGTGTGTATTTTGCTCTTGGAATTTCAAATCATGACCTGAAACCTTTTCCTTCTCTGTTGTGGAAAAAATAGGAGTGGGTATAGTTTGAAATACCAGCGATTTGGTTTCTGTTTGTTGAGCGAAGCATTATGTATGAAGGATGTTCTTGGTGCCCCCACCCCACCCCACCCCAACCCCAACCACAACCCCAGCCTCACAGTATCGTATGTTGTCGAAGCTTATCTATTGAGTTATTTTATCGATCGTGTATGAAAAACCAACACTTACCTTTATGCACACCAAAATAGCCTTCAGAAAATCTTGCAAAAGAAATGTAATAGCCTCTTTGAAAAACCATCCGATTCACTTTATATTATGTAAACCAGACTGATAACTCTCTTATGTATATTATATGCACAACGTTAGGCTGGCGAGAGCTAGGCAACCTCAGTGTCTCCTTAGACTTGTGTTCTTTTGTAGATCAACATTGACAATAACAGCAATTGAAGATTATCTCACATTGACATTGAAGAAATTTGACGTTAATGCATTAGAAACCAGAAGTTACTTTCGAAATTCCCATTAAGAAACAATCCTTAGTCTAGAAGAGGTATAAGTGCGCAAATGGAAATTAATGTAAGAATACTAGTCGAAAAGGGTCTGGAAAAAATGGACTATTGCTCCTGCATCACGTATAGTTAATGAGCTCCCTCCCGATAAGGCTTGCTTGCTACTTGATTTGAAGCTGATCAATTCGCAACTAGTTTGACGAGTATAAGGAAAAGTTGATGAGCTATATAGACTGATGATCTAAACTGTAAGCTGATAAGCTCACATATGTTTGGTGGGACTGATGAGTAAATTTGATCAGCTCATAGATATCAGATGAAGCTGAGATATGAAGATATGTAGACAATAGGTGTTGGTAACGGCACCGGTGTTGGAAAAGAAGCTCACCAAAGTATGTAGCAATATGATGAACAAAATACGAA